>UESW01001317.1:32726-119528 GCA_900491605.1 Calamus simplicifolius
TTGGCTAAATTGTAAGTAGATGAATATTATGAATACATGGCTGTTTATGTGCTATGATTTCATGTGTGGATGCTATGCATGAGAGATGTAGTTATTATGACATTGATGTGATATATTACATGCAATTGTTCAGTAAGTATAATCCACTGTTTATGCAATATATAGTTGTTATTGATATGATGAGTGCATGTGATGTGAGGTACTGTTATGTGTCGCCACGGTTCTCCTTTATCATGTCATACCACACACACGTCTAGAGGACGTGTTCTGCTTGTTTATGCCACCTACACGTCTAGAGGATGTGTTCTGCTTGTTTATGCCACCTACACGTCTAGAGGACGTGTTCTGCTGTTTATTCCATCACACATCTAGAGGATGTGTTCTGCTTGGGTTCGAGATGGCATCACGCATCTAGAGGATGTGTTCTGAGTTCTATGAGGTGGCCATCACACATCTAGAGGATGTGTTTTGCTTGGTTCGAGGTGGCATCACACATATAGAGTATGTGTTCTGGTGGATTTTGACATGGCGTGACCCTAGTATCTGGACCCTTTCAGTAGGGGATGCTTGTTGGTACACTATTGAGATATTGCAGGGCCGTGGGTCACATTTACAGTTACCATTGAGAGTATAAATAGTGGGTTTACTTACATTGTATGTTGAGTATTTGTGAATGTTTAAGCATGCAGATCATTTATGTGCTTATTGATTACTATACTATGATTTGACTGTATAACGTGGCTTACTTACTGAGTGTAAGCTCACAAAAATCTTACAATGTTTTTGTCAGAGCCACGAGGTTGAAGATGGATTGGTGGGGTGATGGATCTTCTATTAAATAAAATAAGACCATTATTTTGTTGTAACCCCAATATTACATATGTGTAGGGCTTGATGCCCAGACTTTATTATTGTGGTGTGTAAGGGTGTTAGCCCAAAACTTTTAGTATTGTTTTTGACTTGGTTTTATATATAATGGTGTTATATGTTAAAAATTTTGCGACGCCTTGCGTGCCCGGCATGCGGCGGGTTGTCACCCTAGCCCGATATTTGGGCCTGGGGCATGACAGCTTTAGTGGTATCAGAGCTTAGGTTATGACCCTAGGGACACAGACATATTGACATGATAACACGTAGTGAACATATTGGATGACATTATACTTAGAGAAACCTGACACTTTAGCTTATAATGATATTAATCACAACTAATTTAACAGGGAATAGATATGGCTCGCCGTACTAGGAGCCAACAGTATGAGGAAGACTCTCGACCGGTAATGCTGATCAGCCGATGGGTCAAGGAACTACTGGAGGTACGGCCCCTGCCAACCCAGTAGGAACTAAGCACCAGCGATTCCAGTCCGAGATGCTTCAAGCTCTCTCGGGTATGGCACAGTCTATGCAGGACTTGCAGCATCAGAGTACGCAGCGGAAGCGTGGTGGGCCCATAACCCACAGGACCCAGGTTATGATCTTAGGGACATATGCATAATGACACTCTAGGCAAAATACTTGGATGACATTGAGACAATTATGACTTTCAAGGAATTTCAGGAAATTATGCTTTGGAAGCTTCAAATTTAAAGTTTATCAAGAATTACAAGTTTGATAGGAATTGAGAATGAACCATCGCAAGCCAATGATATTATGTGGGCTCCCTGGCTGGTAGCCTTGATCAGTGGGGAGGTCAAGGGGGGCTTCTAGAGGTTTTAGCTCCATTAAACTTGTTGGAAATGATTCGTAGCACCTTTAAATAATATGGGAGATGAAATTTTAATTGGATATGCAATAAAAGATAGATGAATATATGGAATAACATAGTAGTGAAAAATTTCAATTGATGACTAATATGACTAAGATAACATCATATGTCCATATTGTAATTGAATTGATATGTGGATTTGGAGTTAGTAAATCTAAATTTGAATGTGGATGTATATAATGAATTTTTAATAGTGGAACTTACATTATTGATTGTAAGTTAAGATTATGAGATAATCTGCCGTTATAGAAATGATTAATATTGATGATATTTTGGGAATGAAATAGTTAATTACATGTTTTTGATTAATCACAATTGAGTACTTTCTAAATTTGAATCTGGATGGATAAGTATATATAGTGAATTTTATTAAGAGAACTTTTATTATGGATTGCATGTTCAAAACTGATTGTTAATTTGCTAGATGTGGAGATGGTTGATATTGATTGTAATGAAATAGTTGACTGCATATTATATCTTGATGGACCATTTAGGAATAATATAAAATTTTAAATTCTGAGATAATTACTGTTTAAGTTTTTGAGAGCAGTAGACTCTATTAATCTTTAGAACTGATTTTGACTATAAATGATTAAATATTTTGATGGTAGAAAGTGAAAGATTTTTAGCAATAATAAGAATAAGATAAACTCCACTGACAAATAATTTCATGGGATTTTCATCTGTTAATAGATTTCTAAATCAGATATATTCATTAATTTATTATGCATACTTATTGTACCTTTCTTCATAGTTCCTAAGTAGATATTTTTTCAGGATGGATAAATTATCAATCATCCATAAGTGGCATAATTATTGTTAAGAAAATAGGAGGGAGATGATTTTATTTTTGATTATTATCAGTTATGGATTATGGTTAAGGGTACATCTATTATCACTTTCAAGTCATAAAGAGATTACTATAATTTCAAATTATGTCTTTCGGATGGTAAGTGCATTTTCAATCTTTATTGACCTTATAAGTCTTGTATCCATCTGAGCTAGATAGTGAAGTCACTTTGAGATATTTGAAGGGTTTAAGTTAGTTGGTCATGTTATGGCATGGGATATTACATAATCTATAGATGATTTTGATAATCATTGGTAATGAAATAATCGATTCAAGAATTTGAATCATTTAATTGCATTATTTATTAAGGATATACTGACCTATTCATGAGAAATTGATTGGTTATGGTGGTATTATTGTAATTATGAAGGAGATAAATTAATCTACTGATGATTAATGATGGCACTATTATTCAAAGAAATTAAATTAGTTGATTATGATAATTATGAAAAATATCCTAAATGATTGGCATAATGTTCATTGATGTTAGCTTGAAGTATTCAAGAGTGAAACCAAGTATGTTATGATGATTAAAATAAGTATCGTAATGATTAATGGCACATTCAACTATTCAAGAGTTGAGAGAGCATTGGAAGAAAACTATCTTATATTTAATTCACAAGAATTTCGAATTGTCTTATCGAGGAATTATCAGTACCTGATGTTTACTAACCTTAAGAACGGATAACATAATACATGTGATGGATTCTATGATATTTATAATGATTGTGTTGTGAGAGTTAAGGTATATAAATAAATAAATAAAAAATAAAAGGATGACAGGAAAGAAATACTTCTTAAGGAATTCAATTTTATTTGGTAGAAAGATCAAATTAATTGTTAAAGTTGGATACGTCATTTGGGTGCTTGGGAATAAAATAAAAATTTGCTAGTGAGTATCTTTAATAGTACAAATTTGTGGACATTTAATTTCGAGGATGAAATTTTAGTGATAAAGATGTTAATATTTGTTCTTAGTTTAAAGGTAAACTGCGTAAATTGAGTCTGAACCCATTTGTCTCACTGTCCTAATTCGATGATGTCTTCATAAGGCTTAGTGAATTAAGCTGAATTTCTCTCCAGCCTTTCACCCTCAAATTGATGGACAATCTGCATGAACCAATTAGCTTTTGATGATATACTACGAGCCTGTGTGATGGATTTAGAAAGTGCTTGGTATAGCTTCTTACCCTTAGTGAAATTGCTTATTTTATTGATTACCAAGCCAACATTCAAATGGATTCATTTAAGTTGTCTATGATATAAGGTATAGATCCCCTTTTTATTGAAAATATGAGAGAGAAAATTTTGGTTACTGAGCTGGTTTAACAACTATGGAAAGTATCAAAGCAGCTTCATGTAGCTCAGAGTTAATAGAAAAGTTATGTTGATGTAAAAAGAAAGATTTGAAATTTCAGGTTGAAGATCATTTGGAAGTTTTACTAATCAATGATATGATGAGATTTGTGTTAGAGGTGATTTGAGCCATAATACATTGGGCCATTTGAGATTTTGATCAAAATAAAGGAGGTAACTTATAACTTAGCACTGTCTTCATTACTCTTTGGGGTGTTCAATGTGTTTCATCTTTATGACTGAGGAGGTGTATTTCAAACCCCCATTATGTGTTAGAACTTGAACCGATTTAGTTTAAGAAAGAATTGACCTATGAAGATCATCTTGTGTGCTTAGTGGACCGCAAGGATCTAAGTTCTGAGAAGGTGTAGCATTCCTTAGATCAAGGTTCGGTGGAGTAATCATTCTGAGATGGAGGCATTTAGTAGCTTAAGGAGAAAATGAAAAACTTGGGAATTTGAGGAAGAAATTAAATCGAAGTATCCACAATTATTTGTAAGTAAATTCTCTATTCAAGATTGTTGATAGATCAATTTAAATTCTATAGTTATTTGAT
This sequence comes from Calamus simplicifolius, assembly GCA_900491605.1. NCBI lineage: Eukaryota > Viridiplantae > Streptophyta > Magnoliopsida > Arecales > Arecaceae > Calamus > Calamus simplicifolius. The sequence continues at coordinate 37,251 of UESW01001317.1, forward strand.
GTGTATCAATTTCGAGGCCAAAATTTTTATAAGGAGGGACAATGTAGTACCCGGTTCAAATGAACCAGATTTGGTTCAGATGAACCAGGCTTGGTTCAGATGAACCAAGCTCCTGTCTGTTGGGTTCCCCGGACTGATGCTTCGCTCCAGGTGAAGCGTTTAGTCTCCCGGGAAACCCCCGATCCGAAGCGCTGCGCAGGTGATTAAATAGGGAGGAGGAGGACTCCTTCCTTCACGCTGGCACGCTTCATCCATCAGGTAATTTCCTGGTCCAAAGAGAGAGAGAGAGAGAGAGAGAGAGAGACAGCGTGAGAGAGAGAGAGAGACAGAGAGACAGAGAGAGCACGAAAGCAAGAGAGAGAAGGGAGCCGACTAATCCCTTGGTTCAGGCCCGGCGGCGTGCTCGCCGCCTCACCGGGCCTGAGCCTTGGCCGGCGACCCCGCCAGCATCGGGGGAGGCATCCGGCGGGGTGGGTGGTGGGAGGAGATGAGAGAGAGGCCAATTGGCCCTTCTCTCGCGCGGTGGCGGAAGCCCGGCTTCCGCGCGGTTGGTTCGGGCCCGGCGGCGTGCTCGCCGCCTCGCCGGGCCCGAGCTTGGCCTGTCGCCTCCACTAGTGCCGGGCGTGCATCCGGTGGAGGTCTGGCCGGCCAAGGTGGCCGGCCATGCCGCCGGCACAGAGTCGTGCCGCGCGGTTGTGAGGAGGAGATGAGAGAAATTGAGGGAGAGAGAGGGAGTTTAGCGGCCGGCCGCGGCGGCGGCCGGCTCTGGCCCAGCCACCGGCGGCCAGGCCGCCCTCAATTTGGCCGGCGGTGGCCCCGGCCGCCGGCTAGGTTCCCGTCCCTGTTCGGTGAAACAGGGGATCGGGTGGGCTATGGGTTGAACCGGGCCGGCTGGGCCGGCCGGTTCAGGGCCTTTTGGGCCATGCAGCGAGCTAATTTTGGGCTGGATTTTGGGCTCCGTAACGGGCCAGGATTAGCAAAATTTATATGGTTAGAATCTGGGTGAATTCTAGTTTCTTGGGGTATTTTTACTTCCCCAATTGGGCATGGATAGTGGGAGATATTCGAGCCCAAAGTAGGGCCCGTGAACTAGTTTAGGTAGAAATTCTAAGGGACATTTTAATATTCTTTACTAATAAATTAATTATGTAAAATGATCCTGTAGTGCTCAGACATCTGACTAGCTGCATATATACCTCTTGGATAGCGTACTAAGGTAAGTAAGCTAGTTATCAGTATTTAATAAATTATTCATTATATGAATGTTTAAATTGTGAATTGTGATATGAAGAATTGTTATTGGCTAAATTGTAAGTAGACGAATATTATGAATACATGGCTGTTTATGTGCTATGATTTCATGTGTGGATGCTATGCATGAGAGATGCAGTTATTATGACATTGATGTGATATATTACATGCAATTGTTCAGTAAGTATAATCCACTGTTTATGCAATATATAGTTGTTATTGATATGATGAGTGCATGTGATGTGAGGTACTGTTATGTGTCGCCACGGTTCTCCTTTATCATGTCATACCACACACACGTCTAGAGGACGTGTTCTGCTTGTTTATGCCACCTACACGTCTAGAGGATGTGTTCTGCTTGTTTATGCCACCTACACGTCGAGGACGTGTTCTGCTTGTTTATGCCATCAGACATCTAGAGGATGTGTTCTGCTTGGGTTCGAGATGGCATCACGCATCTAGAGGATGTGTTCTGAGTTCTATGAGGTGGCATCACACATCTAGAGGATGTGTTCTGCTTGGTTCGAGGTGGCATCACACTATAGAGTATGTGTTCTGATGGATTTTGACATGGCGTGACCCTAGTATCTGGACCCTTTCAGTAGGGGGATGCTTGTTGGTACACTATTGAGATATTGCAGGACCGTGGGTCACATTTACAGTTACCATTGATAGTATAAACAGTGGGTTTACTTACATTGCATGTTTGAGTATTTGTGGAATGTTTAAGCATGCAGATCATTTATGTGCTTATTGATTACTATACTATGATTTGACTGTATAACATGGCTTACTTACTGAGTGTAAGCTCACAAAATCTTACAATGTTTTTGTTAGAGCCACGAGGTTGAAGATGGATTGGTGGGGTGATGGATCTTCTATTAAATAAAACAAGACCATTATTTTGTTGTAACCCCAATATTACATATGTGTAGGGCTTGATGCCCAGACTTTATTATTGTGGTGTGTAAGGGTGTTAGCCCAAAACTTTTAGTATTGTATTTGACTTGGTTTTATATAATGGTGTTATATGTTAAAAATTTTGCGATGCCTTGCGTGCCCGGCACGCGGCGGGTTGTCACCCTAGCCCGATATTTGAGCCTGGGGGGTGTGATAACAGTCATATCTGAAATGCCCCGGTTTCTTGCACTCATAACATATTAAGGGTCTTTCTCTTTTTCTTTTGTCCTTGTTCTTCTCTTTTTCTTTCTCTCCTTCCATTTTTGTTCCATATCTCTTCTTATGGAAGGGTCTTCTTCTTGCATGAACCTTTTGAATTTCTTTGCAAGGAGTGCAGTCTCCTCATCATCATCACCATCACTGCAGCTTTCCTCACTTTCTATAGCCTTAAGAGCAATAGTTTTTTCTTTTTGACTTCTTCCTCTTGATGTTGTTTCATAGTCAGCTCATGAGTCATTAAGGATCCAAGTAGCTCCTCCAAAGGTAAAACATTTAAATCCTTGGCTTCTTGGATTGCAGTCACTTTCGCTTCCCATGCTCTTGGAAGTGACCTAAGAATTTTACGCACAAGTTCAGAATTAGTATAAGTCTTACCAAGACTTTTCAAACCATTTACAATATCAGTGAATCTTGTGTACATGCATGTAATAGTTTCAGTTTGTTCCATGCTAAATAGTTCATATTTATGCACCAAAATAATTCAATTAAATTCATTTGCATCCAATGAACAATACAAAACATTCATGGCTTTAGCATTGAGCTGAGCCAACTTCTTATCATGTTCATCCCATTCCGTTTCTGATTTAGGAATCACCATGTCATCTACTCTAATTGTGGGTGTGTGTGGACCATTAACTATGATTCCCCATAGGTCATAGTCAAGTGCTTGAATAAAAATCTTTATCCTAGCTTTCCAATAACTATAATTAGTTTCATTAAATAAAGGAGGTCGATTAGTGGATTGACCTTCTAAATATGATGAACTAGCTTGAGCTACCATTTGGATCTTTTGCTCTTGATCGTTAGACCAAATTCAAATGAGCACTTGCTCTGATACCAATTGTTGGCCCAGAAGGCAACCCAAGAGGAGGGGATGAATTGGGTTCTTAAAAAATATTTAGCCCCTTTAAAAAAATGTGCTTTGGAATAAATAAGCTATATGCTGGATAGATATTAAGCACAAATGAAGAGATAGAGTAAGAGAGTCACAACAAGGCAAACATAAGGATTTATAGTGGTTCGATGTATCCACACCTACGTCCACTCCCAAGTACCACTTGGGTCCATACTATAATCTACTTGATTACAGCCGAGTTGTTTTACAAGCTCACAACTCAAAACTTATTGTTTCCCCCGGGATTACAACGAACCCAGCTGGTTTTCCGGGCTCATCAGCACAAAATCCAAAACACAAGCTATCCTTAGCTTGTCCGTGAGGTAAACTACCTCAACTAATTTAATCCCTTGATTGAACTAGTAAACAGTAAATTAGAATAGAGTTTAAGATACAAGAAAGCTCCTCAAATGAGCAAATAGGCAATAAACTAAACAAGGATTAGAAAAGCATGTTTGAAGATCTTGAATGTGCGCTTTTCTTCTTTCCTCTTCTTCTTGGAAAGGTTGAATTGGTGCCTCAGCTTAGATTCTTCAAAACTTGCAGTTGAGAAGATGGGAAAATCAGGGCTTTTGCTTCTAATTTCTTCACTTAGGAAATCCTCCGATTTGAGCTTGAATACCTTGGATTTCTCTTTGAGCTTTTCTGGAGTTGATGGATTTGAACTTTGATTCTTTCCTTTTTGATTTCTTGCTCAAGACTTCTCGGATTTTTCAATCTATTTTCTCTTAAATTTTTCATCCTGTTTTCAACGGATTGTCCACTTTTTATAGATCCCTTAGTCCACGTTTTAGGAGGGAAAACTAGCCATTGGAGACATTTGGATTCTTCTACACACAAAGAAAATAGCCGTTAGAAGTTAGGTAAAAAGAAATCTTACCGTTGGAGTACGTTCTGACAGATAGAAAATCCGTTCCTGACAGGTTGGAGTCGGCTCCAACTTTTCAGGTGTCGGCTCTAAATCGGGTGCTCAAAAATAGTAAAGAAAAAGTTATTGGGGAGTCAGCTCCAAAAAAGGTAAGTGTCGGCTCATCGCTTTCGAGAGTCGGCTCCGGAAAACTATAAATGTCAACTCTAGAATAGTCCATAAAACATGCTCTCTGTTCCCAGGTTAGATCGGCTCTGGAAACTTAGGTGTTGGCTCCCGAAATATCAGGTGTCAACTCCCGAATTCTAGGTGTTAGCTTCAGAAACTGAAACAGAATGCACTTCTCTGTATCTCAGGTTGGAGTCGGCTCCGAAACCTTGGGTGTCGACTCCGGACCGTGCCAAAATCCTAGAAACTTTCTGATACGCCTTGGGGTCGGCTCCTTACCATTTGGGTGTCGACTTCAGGCTCTGAACTTTGAGATTTTTTTTCAATCTTGATTCAAAACATATTTCTTTATCCTTTTTGATTGATCAAACATTTTTTAAGCCCTGTAACACTTGTTAAATCTATTAGTAGCAAAATGAATATACTCATATCTTTTATTAATCATCAAAATCAATAATTGGGTCAACAAAAATGCAGAACATGGTTCGATGGAGACAAACATCTTGAGGATGGCAGCGAAAATAGAAGTTGCCAAAAAACCTCCCTTGTTTATCATAAAAGAAATAACAAAGAGGAAACGAAAAGATAAAAAGAACCCTCACAGGGGCTTATCGTCTTTTCTAGGAGCCACCGAGCCCTCCTTGCGCCGAGCCAACTCGGCGACTTATTGATAAAGGGACGCTATTTCCCCTTCCTGCTGGCTGATAACACGGCGAAGGAGCTCGACCTCCCTTGTCGAAATGGCCAAATATCGCTCGGCCATTCTCTGAAGTTGCTCATGGCTCGCGAATGCCAGAACCATCCCATCAATAGTCACTACAATGCGGCTCCCCCGGGAGTCCCTGCAGCCGTTAGCACCGCCGTTCGGCCTTGGGTTGATCGCCTTTCGTCGTCGGAGGCCATATCCACACTCGAGAATCATTGGGAGACTAGCTGAAAGGATGACCGGCACAGGCATCCCTCTGGTCCATATTTAAACCACTCCTGGCGAGTATCTCGATCACTCAAGTCATTAATCTCAGCCTGTGGAAACTCACCACGCGTCATCGCCTCAGTAGGCGCTTGCGGGGACAAGGGGTCGCACCCCCTCATCGAGGAAGATCGGGAAGCATCGACAAGGAGCACGGGGAACTCCCCCTTTTTTCTAGGGACCAGGCTCCCTCCGGTTTGCCAAACCCTTCTGAAATGAATGTCCTTGAGAACCTACCAGACTCCCTCGAATGGGCATCCTGGAAAAGATGCGTTAGCAATCAGCGCTAGCTCGCCTCCCTTGAGGATAGCCAAGTCATAAACTTCGGATGCCTCCATGCGTCGCTCGGATAATCCTCATCCCTTTGGCAGCCTGCACCAGAATCTACATTTGCTACAAGAGACAAACAAAATATTGTACCTCGGCAACAACCGAGTGATATCCTCCGTACCTCGACAACAACCGAGTGATATCCTGAAGCTTCGGCTTAGTCGAATAATCTTTCCATCGCTCTGATGCGACTAAGGCATCCTATTATACCTCGGTGGGGGCAAACGACCTCCCATTAGTCAACAGCAAAGGCATGTCACGACCTCCCATTACTCCTTGCCGAAATACCCACCTCAATAAACGAGATCATACCTACCTCATGAGTCCACAGGATCGCCCACGTGGCAAAGGATTCCCCTCAGAGAAGAGCCAAGAATCTAGCCCGAGGGAGAAGGAAGTTTGTGTGTGCTACGGGGGTGCCTGTGCACTTCCTACCCTGCGACCCCCAGCCAAACCACAAAGGACACAAAGGAAGCGCATATGTGCGCTCTCCGTGTGATCTCTGCGGACCTCCTGTGCGCTCTCCATGTGATCTCCGAAGCTCCTCCCTTGAGGATGAGCCGCTCTTCAGTGACTCCTTCATCACCCCAACTATCCAGGGAAGACGACTTACAAAAGGAAAACTCAGTCCCTCCGCTCTAAGCCCCGGGGATACAGACATCAAAAATTTTCACAGTTTGCAGAGAAAAAACTTTGGGGATGGCCTAACCCGGCCCCTTCCTCCCCTTCTTATAGGCGAAATGAACCGGGAGCAGGAATTAAAGTAGAAAGCCTCGAGATTCAAAATGCCCTATCCACGTTGCCACATGGCCTAACAAGATGAAAAGAGCGCCCTTCTATGCGCGCCCAACGCATCTCTCAGTCCATGACGTACGCCGGAGGACCTCCTCTGATCCTGGATCATGGGTCAAATTGCAGAAAATTGCCCACTGATCTTAAAGATACGGGCAGACCTGGGAAATCGCCCGGTAAAAACGACACCCTCCAAAGGCAAACTAGCACCTACGTCGTACATTGAAATGACCCGCGTTGGGAAGGATCGACGAGATAAATGCCCCTGGAAACTACCGAGGCAACCTTTTGCTGGCTGCAAAGCCGTATTATCTACTTCGACAAAACGAAGGCCGACTTGCCTTGAAAAGGCAAGGCACTGACAGAGTAATAAAGAGGCGCGGAGGTCAAGTACTCCTCGATAAGGTGTTTCAAATATTCCTCGCTCCGACCTAACTACCTGTTATATCCAGGTATGAACCCTAAACATCGCCTGGTGCTTCCATCGAAGGCAAGCCGCTTTCATACTTCGGAACAAACTGAGGTATCCCTTTTCGGTCCAGCATGACTGAGTGTTATCCTACGCTCCTATCCGGACTCAGATGGCTGCCATTATCTCAACGATGACGAAACACTCTTTATACATGACTGAGATAAATGCCTCGAACCTTACCGAGGTGGCCAAAAATCCCCCAAGAGAGTGGCTCACTTATAAGACTTGCATGGTGAAAGCGAGCATTTCAAAAACAACAGCAAACACAAAAGCTACAGAAATTTTTCTCTTCATTTATTATACAAAAGGTGACAGAAAGAAAAATACTCGGCCCTCACAGGGGCTTGTTATTTCTCCAAAGGCCGCTGAGCTCTCCCCTCGCTGCAGAGCCGGCTCGCCCATCAGTTGCTTGAGGGATGCCACCTGCTTCTCCAATCGGCTATTAGCCTCGCAGAGAAGCATAATCTCCCTGGTAGAGACCGCCATGTATTGCTCGACCGCCTTCCAAAGTTGTTCGTGATTTACAAACGACGATGCCAGGACTTCCCTGTCAATGGTTATTCTACTACGGCCCCTGCGGGTTCCCCAACGAGCATTGACACTGTTAACTGGTGCTCCGGCTGATCTCCCTTTATCCTCGGAAGCCATCTTGCTATCACAGGTTTAGACAAACCAACGAAAGATCGGCAGAGGAAGGGTTAGCGATAGCCTACCACCCACTGGTATTTAAACTACTCCGGACGAGTACCCTAATCGTCTGAGCCATCGGCTCTAGCGCCGCTGCCATAAAGCCTCACCACGCGTCGTCGCTTTGGTGGCCGCTCGCGGAAACGAAGAATGATCCCTCTTTACCGAGAAAGATGAGTAAATGACGGCGGGGAATTCAATTAACCCCCCTTTTCGGGATCGGACTCCCTCCGAAGGCGCATCCACCTTCTCACCTTGATCAGACCGACTAGCTAACTTCGGCTCAACCGAGCTATTCTCATATCTCGGTCCTGCTCGATCTACCCTTATACCTCGGCCTCGATCGGGATGTTTATTCAGGTCCGAGCTAAGTCGACCAAGCAACGCGGATAGGCCTGCCCGCGGTCGAAAGAAAACTTAAGACAAAAATCATTCAAGAAGGACAATCACGCAGAAGAAAAAGGTCCATTTCTTGAAAACGTCAACCGGGTTACAAGTTTGAAAGACAAAAACACACAGATAACCCTTAAGAATCAGGGTTGGGAATAGCCCCAGTGGCCTCGGCAGCTTCCTCGGTGACCTTCGGGGGAGCTTGATCGTCTTACCCTTTTCGAACACTGTTGTTCCTTCGGTGGTATGACGAGTATGTCCTTCGGGAGCGGCGTTGTTTCGACTTTGCTTCCTCCATAAGAAACCGCCTTAAGAGAGAAGATAAGGCATCTCGATCGAGATGCCCGGAACCACCATTATGAACGCTATGAAAACCGAGATTTGCTACGTGGCAATTCTCCAACTGTTGCCCAAAGGAGCCTTACCCACGAAGGCACGGCGGCCGCGCGGCATTGAATAGGGCATCATTGTGCAGGCTGTCACTCCGGATCCCTCCGTTTCAAGTCGTGCCACCTGGAATTATACTCCCTATGCCTGAACCTACACTTCAAACTAGGGAGTGGGGGCATGTGTTGAGAGGTAAAATCGCTATGCATCAATAATCATGTTCATGGCTAAGGCTAGCCTTCATTCCTATCCGCTGTGCAACACCCGCCAGAGATAGATCAACCTCGGTAGGTCGAAGCGCCCTAGCCCCCACCGAGCCAAGAGTTCCCAAGGCGCGGGCTATCGTCTATCGTCTCTCGGCCCCTCGAGCCGAGCTATCGTCTCTCGGCCCCTTGGCTGAGCTATCGACCGTCGTCTCTCGGCCCCTTGAGTCGAGCTATCGTCTATCATCTCTCGGCCCCCTCGAGCCGAGCTATAGTCTATCGTCTCTCGGCCCCTCGAGCCGAGTTATCGTCTCTCGGCCCCTCAAGCCGAGTTATCGTCCATCATCTCCTGGCCCTAACTAAGCCATTCCATCACCCGGCCCTTCTAGCCGATCTCTTCTATCACTCGGCCTAGCCGAGCGATACTTATACCTCTGCGGAATTGGCGCGAAAAAAGCTTAAAATAGTAAGATTCCAAACGGGAATCATATCTGAAAGTGGCCTAGAGCCCTGGAGCCTATGCCCCCACCGAATCTTGAGATGTCAACAAGCTCTCCCAGCCGTCGATCTTCTAACTAACCAGATACGAATCCTACGATCTCATAACAAACTGGATTCAGATCTCAACGGCCTTCGGACCCACGACGCTCCCAAACAACCAGGTGATCCTCTATAAATTCCACCGCCTCAGATCTCCTCAGGTACGCCATCTCTGGTGCGCATACTCGCTCACTGCCTTTGTTTTCCGCCATTATCGCTCTGCTAAGAGCCCTGGGAGAGACTCTTCAGCGAGAGCCTTCTCCTTATTTTGTTGACTGTTGATCTCCACTAACTTGAGTCGGAGGGTCTTCCACGGAGGGCCACCTCCAACGCCTCTCGTATGAGGACTATTTTGCATGTTTGCCCAGAAGGAAGTCTATCTCGAAGCCCGAGCGTACCCAAGTCGGAGGACAAGATTTCAGCAGCAATAGCGCCGAGTCAGATGACAAGATTTCAGCAGCAACAGTTTCCTCCCTACCCGTGCGCTTTCTCCCTCCCATAGCTAAGTGCTGCTTCTGTTCTCGACTCCAACCTCCAACCCACAGCTGTTTCCAGTTAAAGGGGTGGCTTTCGTTCTCGACTCCAACCTCCAACCCACATTGGTTTAGAGATGAACAACAAGCGTGAGTACTTTGGTTCCTCATTTTTTTTCAGTTGCCTTATCTTCTTCGACGCTGAAGCTTCGCAAAATCCTGGTTCCGTGCTCTTGGTTGCAGAGCATGATCACTGGACCTCTCCCAATGGAAACTTCGCTCTCGGGTTTTTTTAGCCAGTTTGATCAGCTCAACCATTCGTACTCGCATTCGTTTCAACTCCATATCAATCCCGCCCCCCAAGCAAGCCATTGTATGGTTCGCCGGGACTCATCTTCTTGTTGGGCCTGATTCTCTTCTTGAGTTCACCGTGGCTGGAAATCACATTCTCTTGATCCTTCTAGGGGAGATGTTGTTTGGAGCAGCAACACTCACAATTCCACTGTTGCTTCCGCCAGCCTCCGCGATGACGAAAATCTAATTCTCTTGGATTCCCACCACGATTTAGTTTGGCAAAGCTTCGCAATGCCCTCGGATACACTTCTTCTAGGCCAGAGGTTTACCTCCTTGCAAAAGCTCTAACCGGCCAGCTTAAACTCCCCCTCCAGTTACTAGCCTCTGATGGATCCTTCAGGCCAGCTGAGTCTTTGCTGCCAGAGTAATGTCATTTACTGGAAGATAGAAGTTACTGTTGGTGGGTGTTTGGCAGATGGTGGCTATCTAATGAATCAGACTGAGGCTAGAGTTTCACTATATGTCCTTAAGATAATTTCGTTCCGCAATGGTGCTTACGGTCAGTATGACGATTGTCTCCCAGGATACAATAGTCTCCTTTTGATGAAAGCAGCACTACAATTCATCAAAACTTTCGAACCAAGAATGCTACTCTCTTTTCAATGCACTATTGCTATACTATCCTTAGGAAAGTATGCAAATGCCTAAGAGAGAAAAGACTAGAATTGATTCAAATTGAACTCAATTCGGAATGGCTTGGGATGAATGAAATGCTTAGGTCTAGGGTCATATTTATAAGTTTTTAGGTACCCTTTGGAAGCAACCCTACGAATTTAATTTAATTTAAATTCTAAAATCAAAGGATGTGAGGGTTAAGGGCTTATCACCTTGATATGCCCTTTAGACATCATAATCTTCAGATCGGGCGATCGGATAAGCTTTTCATGGCTGTGATCTGAAGATCAGCCGATCAGATAATATCCTGATAAGCCTTTTCATCATCGTGATCTGATGATCATGTTATCAGATAGGTGGTTGCATGTCTTTGATATGTCTTTTCATGATCGGACCGTTGACTTATCTCCAATCGACGATCGAACAGGTGCCTTATCACCAACCGACGATCGAACGGATGCCTTATCACCAACCGTCCTGTTGACTGGTCAACCAACCATCCTGTTGACTGGTCAACCAACAGTCTTTTTGACTGGTCAACCAATAGGTGTCAGCCGTTGGATCGCGATCGCGATCATGATTTGATCACCACATCTCGACCCTTCATCCGATCGATCAACGATCAATTGATCTCAGCCCCTTATCTTGATCCGATCAGTCTCCACCATTGGATCATCATGATCTAGAAAAAATTTAAAGCCCCTCAAGCTCCTCGCGATGATGCGCACACTCACGTGCACGAGGGTGATGCGTAGCATCAACCTAAAGCCCTCCACTTATGGTGAGCCTAAGGAACTTAAGCTTCAAGGAAGTGGTTTCCATATAAGTGAACCTTTATTTCTTGTTCTTTCCTATATGGGACTAAATGTCCCCGTAATTTTTTATTCACACACTAAAGGATGGTGATGGACTTTCAAGGCCCATTAGGGTATTTAGGCGTATTTTAGCCCATTACCTAACGGTTACTCCCTTCGAACAGATATTGGCCGCTGTCTTCACCGGCATTTCAGCTTTTCGACGCGAAGTCAAGGCCGGCTTGGTTGACGTTCGGAGATGATCATCGCGATTACTCCGTGAGATTTCGGTTTCTGAGGCTAGATGCGGATGGAAATCTCCGCATGTATTCATGGGGTGGTGCTTCCAACTCGTGGAGAAGAGCATGGCAAGCTGTGGCGAATCAGTGTGATGTTTTTTGCCACCTGTGGCTCCTCTATTTGTGCTCTCGTTCCATCAGCGAATGCCACTTGTGAGTGGCCATTTGGATCAAGCTTCAATACCAGTACGAACTGCTGGCTCGATATAATCAGGCATGCAACTCTAACTCTGTTTTTACTTTGATCCGACTTGAGCACACATTCTTATACGAAATCTATCCACCTGTCGATTTAATCACTCCGGGGTCTAGAATCGAGCAGTGCTGGAATTCTTGTTTCCTGGATTCTCAGTGCACAGCAGTAACCTTCACCAATGATGATTGCAGAATTAAAAAATCTCAGTTCATAGAAGGTTGTCAGCATTCCTCTTTGAGATCCATGTCCTGTGTAAAGGCTTGCTACTTGGACCCTATCTCACCTAGAGCAGATCCTGTGTCTCCTCCATCTTCTTTGCATAAGAGATCGTTTGCGATGTCCTCTACATTTGCGCTGGTTGTAGGCATACTTGCTACCTTTTTGGTACTTGTTCTTACATTAACAATAGTTGTTGTATGCCTTTTACATTAATGTAGCTTGCAGACATCTAAGCTTTACTATATAATTTATGAAAATTGCTTTGAATTTTCGTTCATGTTTCCCTTTCCTGCTCATATAATTTAGTGATTGGGGATGCTAAATCAGAAAACTTGAATTTAATTGATGGTGCAAATTTTTGATATAAGAAGAAAGAAAATAAGTAGAGATATTTACCTCGATAATTTTTGAACTAGGACAATAAGGTAGTGTTTGATAGAAAAAATATTATCCATGGATAAGTGTACGGGATAGAGTTTGTCCCCTAGCTATCCCTAGGGATATCCCTTGGCTATCCCATTGATCATATCAAATGCAAAAAGGTAAATCCATAGGATAACTTTTTTTTACTCTTATTTGGAGGGATAACCAGCTATTCCTGCATTCTCTAGGAAATAAATTGAGGGGATATCCCATGGTTAACCATGGTTAACCATGGATTATCCCTTTGGTTAACTTTATTCCAGCTATCCCTTATAGTTATGGCTTTTGGGAATAAGAGGGGATATCCCCTCTTATCCCCTATTTCAAACACTACCTAAAGAGTTTCACAAGATAATTTGTTTCCTAACCATACCTCACCATATTATTTTTGATATTTGAGTAATAACACTAGGATGGGGAAACGATATGGAACTCAGGTCTCAATAATTATTTCACCGGCACAGCAAGACCAACACTTATGTATCAGTCCCTATTTGATACTGCAGTATACATGGAAGTTTTTTCATCTGCTTGATTTACTTAATCTCAAAGGAATAGAAATGCCGTTCTATGGAAGATGAAGCATCAATGGATTCGGATTCAGATTTAAAGTGGAAGGAATGGAGCAGAATTAGTTTAGAGAGGCTTGTGTGTGGGGTAACCCATCTCTGAATTTTTAAATTCAGCAGAAATAGAGTTATGGAATTCCACACTGCTTAGGCTCCTTTGTGGTGCTCTCTCTGCTGTCTGGATTCAGACAGCATGGAGTCTTCTTTTTGCCCATTTTATGTTTTCTTCAACTTTGTCTTCTATTTTCTCTTATCTTTTTTGTATATTCCACTCTTTGTAACTCTTCTTCATAATTGATAACATGGGGGAAGCATGCTTCCTCCAATTTTCAGTCCAAAAAAAAAAAGAGAAGATATTTGAGTAATAACAACTACTCTATATGGTAGCAATTTGGCTGTGTACAAGATTTTGTTCCATCAAAATTCCTTTGAATTGTAATTTAGCTAGCCGAATGTCCAAGTTATTTAGATGATCCCCCTAATTTTTCCAAAATAAATATACTGCTACATATACAGTTGAACAAGCTTACACATACAAAACCTTGACATTTTTTGAGGCATAAAGAGGTAATCCACGTACCAAAGTCATCAAATTCAAGCTAAATTGCAAATCTCAACACAAATAGAGCCACAGGAAAACCAGTTGGTGCACCACTGATATTCTTTATTAGATCATGCATGATTATATGCATAAGAATTCCTGTGATGGATATTACTGAGAATGTGGTATCATAATCAACTAAACTATAAGATGAGAGCATATTACAACTGCATCCATATGGCCATCAACCAATCTTCGCTGTGTTTGTGTCATCAGAGGGCCATATGGCTGTCTCCATTAACCATTCACGCATCAGCTGCAAGTTCTCATCAGCAATTTGTTGATACATCTTTGCATGATCACATTTCTGATCATCAAAAGGACTAAGTTTATTTACATATCACATAATCAGTGATGCTAAATTACATTTATGCACATTACCTTGATCCATTGACCATAAAGGTGAAGGCATGTAATCATCACTCTTTGTGCTAGGTCTTGCTTCTCCTACAAATTGTACAAGAGGAAAGAAAAAAAAGTACCTAAGACTACTGCATTTTGATCACTCACAGGGTGTACAACACTACCTTCCCAAGAATACGTAGAAAACGTTTACCATCACTTGGTTTGTTGGTTGCAACGAAACTGTAAGACATCATATGATAATAAGCATGCAGGCCATGATATGTCTAATACTATGGGATAAATGCTTGAAAATGATACATCTAAAAGAATTGGATATAAATTGACTTACTTATAGAGCCACATGTAACTGGGTGGATTCATTTCATAAAGCTGGTGAAGAACAGTCCTCGCAGCTTTGTACGTGAAGTAATTGATAAGTTGCTGAGAGGCAAAGAGTCGCATAGTTACACATCAGAAAATTCCTACTCCTTGTTTGCATAATTTATGTGTGGACAGCCATCTCATACAAGATAAACATTTAGCCAATATTCGAAAAGAATAAAATTTAGATAAGTAGCATGGTAATAACATTGCAACTTGAAAAGCTGGTTGAGGAATTTATACCTTAAGCAATAAGTTCTCACTTTGGAAATGGTGACAGCTTAGTTTTACAAGGTATATTTGCAGACATTTCTCTTAATATGGAGGAAAAGATGAGTACTATCAGTATAATTTTGCACATTATTGTATTAAAAGTACAATAGAATGCAGCCCAAGTAGATGCATAAAAAACTATGATCTCTGTATCTGCTGGATTTTTTTTTTTTTTCCTAACAAAAATACACCAACACAAACATGGCATTTTCATGCACGTGGGTGCCTAATTATTTACTCTATGATGCTACCTCTATTAGCTCGGAACCAGCATAAGCATGACATGAGATACTCTAATTCATGAATGAATGGTATCTTCGATGAATGCAGAAGATATCAAGTGCATAACAACTCTACACTACACTTAATGTGACGTAGAATGATGAGCATCAGTTCTACCTTGTGCAGCCTCTGTTTTGGAGGCCACATAAATAAAGGGTGCTTTTTTCCTTTTTCCTTTTCTTAAGCAAGAATTTAACCATGTTAGCACCCATCTCAAGCCCCACTTATGAGTAGGATGGATGCTATATGTGAAACAAATGATAAATAATCTGAAAAAGCTCCAAATAAACCATAACACTGTTAAAGATTGCAGGACATAATATAGAAAGCTGATCTTATATCACAGTGCAGCACTCGCTGATTATGGTGGCTCTTACATAACCAAGTTGTTCTCAATCCTTAAGACTCCAAGGCCGCAAGAAAACTAACCAATAAGTAATAGACTGTTTACAAGTTACATCATTCTCTTGTTCAGTTATCTTTTCTATGTTGTTACAACCTTACAGACAATCTGCCCAACTTCAATAGTCATGTGTTGTCGAAGAGAGTTTAAAAACATAGTATGTAGAATATTCTTTTTAGGTTCATCCAATCTTGAATCAATGGTCTGAAGGCTCCATAAGATCCCTATGTGAAGTGTCATAGGATTATAGCTCATCTCCATCTCCTACCCATTACACAAAGTCAACTTAACGCAGTAGGAATTGTAAAAACTCAATGACAGCGGAAATCTGTCTTGAGAGAAGAAACAACCTGACAAAGAATTCCACTCTAGAATTATACACCTTAAGAACATACACTCCTGCATTCGTTTCTGCCTTTTCCTCCTGTTCACTTATCACATCCCACTAACCTCCTCTTGAACCTCTGTTTCTAGCTTCATCAAATCCTAGAAAAGGAATATTACATAATCTTTTTGTAGCATAATTAAGGCCCCAACATAAATGATGAAACTGAATCTATGGAACTCTAACAAACCCAACTTATTGAAAGAGAATTGTGGTTCCCAGCTGAAATTTTCATTTTCCTATCTCTAAGCAATGCAATGAGATGGGCATGAATTTCAAACAATTCTCTAAACCAAAATCCCAGCCATCATCCATATTTCTTGATGGAATTGGTACCTCATAAATTAGCATATATCAACACACATGTATGGATGTCATGATTGATCTAGATGCTTATCAACCAAGTCCAACCAGATCATTGCAATCCACACCGTGCCACATAATTTGTTCTTTTTATTTTAAAGCCCCTTGCACCTAAGCACATTCTTCACCTTAGGCAAGTCCAACCACGACAAGAATCATCCTCTTTCATTATAGTAAGAAACAACTTTGTGTTCCTTAAAAAAATCTGCAGCAGTAATTTGCAATATTTTGCCCTCAAGTTTTACCATCTTTTTCTCTTTCCCACGGATGAAATATCCTTGCTCTTTGTGGTCAGATAACATGGTATACGTTAGCATCCTTTCATAAAACAGAGGAAGGGGGGAGAGAAAGAATCCATAACTTCAAGCATGCTTCATCCAAATGAGTACTGCACACCTTGAAGTTATCTAAATTCTGGAGTAGATTT
This sequence comes from Calamus simplicifolius, assembly GCA_900491605.1. Lineage (NCBI taxonomy): Eukaryota > Viridiplantae > Streptophyta > Magnoliopsida > Arecales > Arecaceae > Calamus > Calamus simplicifolius. The sequence continues at coordinate 53,785 of UESW01001317.1, forward strand.
TTCTATGCTTTCATCAATATTGAACATATACCATGTCATATTTTTCACTCTTTGAGCAACCCTCAGCCGAATTTAATAAAGATATGAAACAACAAGAGGCCTAAAGTAGCTTGACAGCTAGTTCTTCATAAATCTAACAGAAGAGCATCATCACCAAATAGCTAACAGATCAATAGAATCTCTATACGAACAATTCAATCCAGTTGTAAAACGTTCATTGGTGGTGAAGGATTTCCCAATCACTTGTTTTTCCAAATCTAGTACAATTTTTAGAGTAATAAACAACTGTTGGAAGATATATGGTCGGTATATGAGGAGGAAAGTCAACAAGGTAAGGAATTCAATCCTAAACTTGAATGCAAAATTGCCACCACCCGAACCATCAAATTGTCCAGCTCTTTGATTTGAAAATGTTGCATTTGCCTTTGGCATTTGTGGCACCATCCAACACTTACCTTTGAGTCCAACCGAAGAAAATCTTTGCATTCCAAAAGCCCCTCAATTAGGATTTAACAAAATTAACTATGATGGATTAGTTCATGCAACAGGGCACGAGCCAATTTTCTTCTATAAGATCAAATGGGCAAACCCTTATTGCATCGACTATTCTGTTAGATCCTTTTGGAGTGCCTGTTGGTAATTGATTTCCCCTTAGAATGGAATAAAGTCATGAATTTTTATCATTAGGCAGTCGTCGGACTCATTTATAGTCATTTATAGATTAGGATGAGGAAAAAAAAAGACTCATATATATGATCATTAGTTAAAATTCACATGATTTATTGATAAATAGTTTTAAGGGTTTGTTCTTCAGGGAATAACAAAATTACTTAAGAATATATATTTTTTGATAAAAGTATTATTTCAGCAACATTTGGATGGTAAAACAATGTACTTTTATTCTTTTGTACATGGGAAAGTAATCCTGGTACTCATTACCTATGTTCTTTTATATTATAGTTTTCACATATAAGTTGCTAAGATATATTCATTTTTTCTATATTACCTTTTATACTATTAGTCCTACTTTGCAAATTAATTACATATTTTATTTCAATCATAGAATTTTTTACAAATGTTATATTCTTGACAAGATGCATTGAGAGTAAAAGGCATGTAGAGTGATAGGAGGGAAAGAAAAGGAAGAATTGATGAGTAATAATGAAAAGAAGAATCATGATCATGTAGAGATTTTTGAGGAAAAAAAGGGTATAGTTTATCTAATCCATAAAAAACCAACTTAGCCATCGATAAAGTCTTTCCTTAATTTCATAAATAAATGATAACTTAATAATATTATATTTATTATTTTAGAAAACATTGATAAAATCATAAAAAGATATTTTATTTGAATCATAGAATATTTTAAAAATGTTATATTCTTGACAAGATGCATTGAGAGTAAAAGGCATGTAGAGTGATAGGAGGGAAAGAAAAAGGAAGAATTGATGAGTAATAATGAAAAGAAGAATCATGATCATGTAGAGATTTTTTGAGGAAAAAAAGGGTATAGTTTAATGATGAGTAATAATGAAAAGAAGAATCATGATCATGTAGAGATTTTTTGAGGAAAAAAAAGGTATAGTTTATCTAATCCATAAAAAACCAACTTAGCCATCGATAAAGTCTTTCCTCAATTCTATAAGTAAATGATAACTTAATAATATTATATTTATTATTTTTAGAAAACATTGATAAAATCATAAAAAGATATTTTTATTTGAATCATAGAATTTTTTACAAATGTTATATTCTTGACCAGATGCAATGAGAGTAAAGGCATGTAGAGTGATAGGAGGGAAAGAAAAGGAAGAATTGATGAGTAATAATGAAAAGAAGAATCATGATCATGTAGAGATTTTTTGAGGAAAAAAAAGGGTATAGTTTATCTAATCCATAAAAACCAACTTAGCCATAGATAAAGTCTTTCCTCAATTTCATAAGTAAATGATAACTTAATAATATTATATTTATTATTTTATAAAAAATTGATAAAATCATAAAAAGGTATTTTTATTTGAATCATAGAATATTTTACAAATGTTATATTCTTGACAAGATGCACTGAGAGTAAAAGGCATGTAAACGTTTGATCAAGAGTGATAGGAGGGAAAGAACCAATTTTCTTATAAATTTTGTTGGAGTAGTAAGCATCTCATAGCTTGAGTCGTTTATTTTCTTTTTTATAATTTTTCTCTTATGCTTTTGGGGGAGGGCAAGTATAGAGAAGAGGGAGAACAAAGAGACCATGGCGATGCATACTAGTATGAGCTATAGCTTGATGATTCTATTGCTATTAGCAAGCCACTTGTCATGCACAAATGCTGAGGTGCAAGTCACAAAGCAACAGTTGAAGGAGGTTGACCGATACTTACAGAAGTTGAATAAGCCTGCCGTTAAGAGCATCCAAGTTTGTCAAACCATTATTCTTTCATTTTATTTTTTCTCGTTCCATAATTTTTTTGGCTATTTTGGTTAAAAATGATTTTTTAATTCATTCAAAGAGAGTTTTGGATAGATTCTTTATAAAATATTTGTTTCTTCCAATATAAAAATCTTAAGATGGTCAGGATTTCTTGAGATTATTTTTTTTATCATTAATCTTTAGAAAGGCATTTCATATCTGTTTAAGGTCTTGTCTCATCTTTTAAGGTTTTCAAGTTATTAACTATGTAAACAATGACCATTTCTTTTATTAAAGCTATACATGACTTTAATTTTTAATCAAAACTAGAATTTTTCTTTTTTTTCCTTGTTAATATATTTTTTATTTTTTATTTACTCACACTGATGCTATCTTATTTTATAGAGTAAAAATCATTCTTTTAGGCATGTTAAATTCTTCAATTATGCTTTTTTTTTATTTTTCTTAGTGATTGATTACCTTTTACTATTGTGGTGTTGTCTTATTTTTCATAGATTTTACTTTTCTTCATTAAATTTTTTATTCTAGGATTAATTCTTATTTATGTTTTTTTGGGTATATTGGTTTTCATCTGCCAAACTTAGCATGACAGGGATGCTCATATAAAGGGAAATATCTTTTTTTCTTTATATTTTATTTTCTTCTGTATCATTTTTTAATGCAAAAGTTTCTATTTTATTTCATTAGTACAATTCCATCAAGTTTCTATAGTAAAATTCTTCTTCTGTTATGCTTATTTTGGGCATCTAATTCATTGCAATGCTTTTAATTAACTTATGTTCCCTCTTTTTTTTCTTTCTTTTTTTTATTGGGTAAAATCAAATTAAAAAAGAGCCCAGATGGGGATATCATAGATTGTGTCAATATCTCCCATCAACCAGCTTTTGATCATCCATTGCTCAAAAACCACTCCATCCAGGTCTACTCTTTTCCCTCTCACTTGTCTTCTTTTCAAATTCTTCCATTATTCTTGATAGTTTCTTTACTTTATCTTCACTTTGTATAAATATTCAGATGCGGCCATCTTTCTACCCATTTGGCCTACCAAAGAAGAAATAAACTCCGTATCTCAGCTTTGGCATCGAATTGGAAGGTGCCCTGAGGACACTATCCCCATTAGGAGGATCAAAAAGGATGATTTATTGAGGGCCAGCTCTATTGAAAGATTTGGAAAAAAGAGTCATGGGACATTCCAAAATTATGATAATCGTGCTGACCATGAGGTATATCGTTTTGAAAGCATATGAAAAAATATAGCTTTACTATAAGATAGTAGTCATTATATTTCCAATTCTTTCCTTTCCTTTCTCCTCACCTCTCTAGCTCATTTGACTTGTTCGTGGGTCTTCTTGAGTAGCATGCAATTGCTAGTATACGGGAAGTAAATACTATGGAACACAATTAAACATGAATCTATGGTGTCCGTTTGTTGAGAAGGATTCTGAGTTCAGCTGACCCAGCTCTGGCTTTTTAAGGGTGCGGGAAATTATTTCAGTAGCATCGAAGCTGGTTGGCAGGTATATTATTATTGTTTTGGCTTTAACAAATAGAAAGTAGTTTTACTTATGTAAAATTATGAAAGTCCTATGTTCAAGTGTTAACCTTCAACCCGTTGCTCTTTGGTGTTGGGAAAATATTAGGTTTATCCACGACTTTATGGAGATCGTAACACAAGACTGTTCATTTACTGGACTGTAAGCAATCCTTCCCTTACTCTCAGCCTCAAGTTCCTTCTTTCGTTGCTTTTCTTACAATTTCTATGAAACATAAGAGAATTAGATTGTCAATTCTTTTTAGATTTTCTATTATTTGCTATTCAACTATATATGAAATAGATGAGGTGCTATAGACATTCATCATTTTAGTTGTCCATTTTTATTTCAAGATTGAAGTTGCTTCTAATTTTGCTGCTGTAAAATTTTAGGTGGATAATTATCAAAATACAGGCTGTTACAATCTATTCTGCAGTGGGTTCATTCAAACTAATTATGATTTAGAATTGGGTGGTGCATTTGACCACGTTTCTACGTATGGTGGCACCCAGTATCAAATTTCCATGAAAGTTTGGCAGGTAAAAATAGAATTCACATGATTTTTATATTAATATACAAAAGAAAATAAAGAATTATTTGCAATGCCATTTACTCGTAACAATGCAGAATTTCATCCAAAAAGAGCAGGCATCCAAAAATCCCTGTGTATGAATAATGTAAAACTAATAACATGCTAGAATGAGCTTAGCTTTTACATGTATGTTCTTTGTCATTTCTTTAGCAAACTTGCAGCAAAGTCTTGACGCCTTCTTTCCTTTACCTTTTTTTTTTTTGGTTTTTGTGGAAAGGAACCAACAACGGGGAATTGGTGGTTCCAGTTTCAGGATTACGATCCTTTGGGCTACTGGCCTTCTTCCCTACTCCAAATTTTTGCAGATGGTGCCGATCAGGTAGATTGGGGAGGCGAGATCGTGAACGATCCTATATCAAGTAGTCATACGGCTACAGGGATGGGTAGTGGCAGTTACCCAGAAGAAGGTCCTGAGAAGGCGAGCTTCATCCGAAATATTCAAATACTTGATGAGTCGAGGAATTTTAAAGATCCTGAAGGGATAATAACCAAAACAACCAAAAATAATTGCTATGATATTTTGCAAGGCAATGATCCTGCTTCGGGAATTTTCTTCTACTACGGCGGACCTGGTAGAAATCCCAACTGTCCATAAAAGACCTTTCAATACCTCCATCACTTCCTTCTTAATATTGTGAAAAAAGGGGGGAAATCAGCACATCGTCCGCTAGCTTAAAATGTCATGGTAATTTATGTAAAAATAATCTGCTATCGCGGAATTATTATTATGAATAATAGCGGAAGAGAAGAATAACATATGTCAATTTTTTTCTTTTGCAGCAGAAAGCTTCTAATCAATCAACATTAATGCCCATTTTCTTGTAGAAACAATTTAATGGCCTTAGCTTTGGGCAACCAACATTTTGAATCCCCACAAGAAAAGATCTCCTCCCTTAATGAAACATATAAGGGATGGTGTCACACCCCCGCACATTAATTAGATGGGTTAAATATATTATACGACAGCATAATTTCTTAGTGAAATATTTAAAATTATACCATGTCTATTAGCCTATAATTTATAATTTATATAAAATTTAAAGATTAAACAAGATTTTCAAGATGTCTAATGTGCTCACAATCACTTGAGTTCAAATGGCTTAATGCAATAAACATTGTAATCAGATGGTCTAAGTATTATTGTCTTTTATTCCTCACTCTAGCTCGATCAAGGTATTGAGGCTGCTCTTCTTGTAACTTTGTACAAAAATGAAAAAGAGATTAATAAGCCTTAGTCTAGTAAGAATCTCTATCAAATCTAGTCGCACTCTATTCCATGGTGGCAATCAAGTAATGCCACGTTCTAACGCATAGTAATAAACAAGAAATCTAACCAATAAACAAATAGACTGTTTAATTACAAGTGTCATCATTTTCTTGTTCAATTATCTTTTCTATGTTATTACAATTTTACAGACGATCTGCCCAACTTCAAAAGTCGTGTTTGCAGAAGAGAGTTAAAAAAATAGTATATAGAATATATTCTTTTATGGTTCACCCAATTTTGAATCAATGGTCTGAAGGCTCCACAAGATCCCTATGTGAAGTATTATAGGATTATAGCTCATCTCCATCTCCTACCCATGTACACAAAGTCAACTTAACCCAGCAGGAATTGTAAAAACCAATGACACCGGAAATCTGACTTGAGAGAAGAAACAACATGACAAAGATTTCCACTTGAGAATTATACACCTTAAGAACATACACTACTGCATTTCTTTCTGCCTTTTCCTCCTGTTACCTTGTCACATCCCAGTGACCTCCTCTTGAGCCTCGGTTTCTAGCTTCATCAAATTCTAGAAAAGGAATTTTTACACAATCTTTTTGTGGCATAACTAAGGAACCAGACTTATTGAAAGAGAATTGTGGTTCCCAAGCTGAAATTTTCATTTTTCTATCTCTAAGCAATGCAATGTGATGGGCATGAATTACAAACAATTCTCTAACACAACCCCAGACATCATGCATATTTCTTGATGGAATTGGTCCCTCATAAATTAGCATATATCAGCACACCTATATGGATGTCATGATTGATCTAGATGCTTATCAAACAAGTCCAACCAAATCTCATTGCAATCCACACCCTTTGCCACATAATATATTAATCCATACCATTCTTGTAGCCCGATTCCATACGATGGTGATCGAAGGAACTTTAGATCACCTTTTTGTTTTTTGTTTTTGTTTTTTTTTTTTTTTCTTCTAATGTGACAAATCTAGAATGGTTTCCAGAGTAATAAATAAGAAATAAGATATCCTATGATAAAAGCTTTGCACTGCTGCTATGTGTCCCATATCCGATATGGATGCCTATCATTTATCCAGTATGGATAGAAATAATCCTTTTACTAATTTTTAAATATAATTACAGTTGTTTAGACTTGTAAAACAACCATCCAAATGTGCACAATACTCTTTGGTACAAGGCATGTATCATAAAGGATCCGTACTCAATAAATAGTCTGTTGCTGAAGGGAGAAAAGTCTATGAAGTAAAGAATTGAGGAATTCAGCTCGGGAAGTAATGTTGCATTCAGCTCTTGCATCTAGGGCACCATCCAACACCTAGCTTTGGGTCCAGCAAAACAAATCTTATGAGGTGTAATCTTCAAGGCGACTCATTTATGGTTGCTCATGCACTAATTAAGAGGAAAGCTAAGAAGCGTCGCTTTATGAATAGGAGCCTATTAAACCTCATTAAAATATTTTCATATCCTTCTGCCATTCCATAGAAAACAGATCTTCTCAGACATATCAAAATCAACTTGATTGATTAATAAATATTGGTCCAAATTTATTATATAACTTTCTTATAAATTTGTTAGAGTAGTATTGATAGCTTGAGTCATTTATTTTCTTTTTCATTTTTTTTATTTTTTTTATTTTTTTGCTTTGGGGGAGGGTAAGTGTAGAGAAGCGGGAGAACACATAGACCAATGCGATGTGTACTAGTATGAGCTATGGCTTGATGATGCTATTGCTATTAGCAAGCCGCTTATCATGTACAAATTTTGAGGTTCATGTCACAAGGCAATGGTTGGAGGAGGTTGAATAAGCCAATCGTTAATGTAAGAGCACCAACGTTTGTCAAACCATTATTCTTTCATTTTTATAACCTTTATTTTTAGATTGTTGGGTTAAAAATGATTTTTTAATTCATCAAAGAGAGTTTTGGATAGATTCTAAAATACTCTATTTTTTATAAAATATTTTTTCATGCAATATAAAAATCATAAGATGGTCAAGATTTCTTGAGATTATTTTTTTATCATTAATCTTTTGAAAGGCATTCATATCTCTTTTAGGTCTTGTCTCATCTTTTAAGGTTTCAATTAATTAAGTAACTTGCAAATAATGACCATTTCTTATATCAAAGTTAAACACGATATTGATTTTTAATCAAAACTAGAATTTTTTTCTCATAGATAAATTTCTTATTTTTTATTTACTTATAGTAATGCTATCTTATTTTATAGAGTAAAAATCATTCTTTTAGGCATGATAAAATATCTCTTTTCTTATTTTTTAGTGATTGACCACCTTTTATTTATGCGATCGTATCTTATTTTCATAGATTACTTTTCTTCATTGATTTTTCTATTTTACGATTAATTCTTATTTATGTTTTTCTTGGCATATTGGTTTTCATCTGCCAAAATTAGCATGATAAGGATGCACATAAAAAAGGAAACATCTTTTTTTCTTTGTATTTTATTTCTTTTCTATCACTGTTTAATGTAAAAGTTTCTATAATTTCTATAGTAAAATTCTCTTCTGTTATGCTTCTTTTGGGCATTTTTCACTGCAATGCTTCTTAACTTGTGGTCTCTCTTTTTTTCTTTTTTTTGTTTGGTAAAAAAATAGCTCGAACAAGGATATCATAGATTGTGTCCATATCTTTCGTCAACCAGCCTTCGATCATTTTGCTAAAAAACCACTCCATCCAGGTCTACTCTCTTCCCTCTCACCTTTCTTCTTTTCAAATTCTCCCACTTTCACTTAATTTTTATCCCTGATTGTTTCTTTATTTTATCTCTTCTTTGTATAAAATCTTCATATGCAACCATCTTTCTACCCATTTGCCCTAGATGACAAGAACAACATGGCATCAGAGAAGAAAATCGACTCCATAGATTAGCCTTGGCAACGAATTAGGAGGTGCCTTGAGGATACCCTCATTAGGAGGACCAAGAGGGATGATCTACTGAGGGCCAACTCTATTGAAAGATTTGGGAAGAAGAGTTGCAGGACTATCCCAAATCCCATGGATGAAGACAACAATTCAAGATATGCTATGGTGCAGACACCAGACTCAGAAAGGCTTCAACAACTTCAGCTAGATTCTTTATGATGGAAGATTAAATTAAGTTTTAGTCTTGTATTTATTTTTCATTTGAGCAATTTTATTTTAATTGACTGTATTTGTTTGATTGAGTCCTGTTTAAGTTCTTTATTGCAATTGAGTCAAAAGGAGTCCAGCCTAAAAACCAATCTGGTTCAGCACAAGAAGAATGGGTGCATGGTCATGAAGTCACCAACATTGAAGCCATATCATCACGCCACATCAACAAGGAATGTCACCCAATAAATAGAAAGATTTTGAATCAAGTCAAAGTCTCCACAACCACCTCCTCTTATCATGGGACGCCCCACATTCTCCTCTTCGCATGTCTCTCTTGGAAACTACCTCCACAAATTAAGGGATGTCAATATTGGAAACTGCCTCCACAAATCATGGGACGCCCACATTGATGCCCACATTGGAAACCGCCTTCACAAAATGGGACGCCCCATATTCTTCTCTTCGCTGGACGAGATCTTCTTCCTCTAATGATAATATGGTGTAAGTGCTTTGTAGTCGATAAAAAAGGGCTCCTGGCTTTTTTAAGGAGATAATTAATGAAGTTTTCTTAAGAAAATCCCTACTTGTTAGATGGGTCCCCTGTGAGAGGGTAGGTGTGAGGCCTGGTATCTATTTATATCGTCCACATTTTATCCTCCTTTCCTTATTTTGCTTCAAGCCCATTTTTAACCGATCAAGGATCCCCGGCTTCCATGGTTCCAAAGTTGCATATTGTTCCCACTATGAATCAAGGTATGAAGCTTACAATATGGTGGAATCCCTTATCATCCTCAAGTTCCTTCCTGAGTGCATCGATTTTACTTAAGTTTATTAATTGCTGGGAAAATCCTCTTTAAAATCCTTTCATATATGCAATTATTAAATTTACTTAGCCTAATCTGAGTGGTTTCATAACCACAAAATATGCTTCTTTATTACTTTGTTTAAATTCTAAATTCAAACTTTGTTTTGTCTTCTAAGTCCCCTCCATAAAATTTTAGTTCTTAAACAATGAGTAAATGCATGTGTTATTTCACTTAATCGTTCATTTAATCTTTACTAATTCTATTAGAAATATATCCCACGTTGGTTGTCCTACATCATCATGGTATTAGAGCATGGTTGGTTAGGGCAAAATTTCTAGTTTTGCTTGCTCGCTGGATTATCTGAATATAGCAGTATATGGTCTGATGTTTTAATTGTTGCAGCATGTAAAAAATTTAAAATTTTATATTTTTATTTTTCTAGATTCTTTATAATTCAAAGTATTTTTTAGAATTTTCTCAGGCATTATTTTAGACTATGATTTTTCTGCCAGCCGAAGTAAGGTCTGAGGACAGGTTATATTCTGTTTTCTGACTTGACTAGGTTCAGGAACTACCCAGTAAAGCAATGAATTTTAAATTTAATTTCTTTCACCTGGAGTATCATTATTGAGTTAAGAGTGTTCTGTAAAATTTTTTAAATTTTTTAATATGTTACATAACACTCCTCTGCATCACTTTGGAGTTACAACACACACAAAATTCTGCACATGATTTTAGGATTCATATGAATGTTGCATACATCTCATGATAAATCAAGTTAAGGGCTTGTGTGCCTAATTGCACTGCATGACAACTAGGTCAGGTACACCCTACCAAATCCAAGCTCAATCAAGTGCAACCATGGACCAAAATTTTGAGACCTTGATGAAAACCCTGAATGATCAAATGGCCCGACTAAACCAGAATCTGACTGATCAATTGACCCAGACCACCCAAAGCATAACTAATCAAATGACCCATATCACTTTTAGGCTTGACCAATTAGAGGCAGGTACTCCTACAAGAGCCATGAGGCCCAAATGGAATTAGAGCCTGAACCAGAGTTAAGTACGCCCATCAACCCTAGAAGAGCTCTACACCAAGACCTTTTTCCTGAACCCAATCCTAGAAGGCCTAATCAAGAACCTTTCTTTGAGCCAAATCTAGAAGACTCAATTTTAATCGAGTCCATGACCCGAATCCTATGAGAGCACTCCATGACCCAGCTTATGAGCCAAATCCTAGGAGACCCAATCAAGACCAAATGGACCAGTATGATCGAACTCTTAGGAATATTAGATTAGAAGCACCCACTTTTGATGGAAGTCTAGATCCTAAGGTTTATGTAGATTGGGAGGGCGAGATGGATCAGTATTTGAGTGGTACGAAATGACTGAGGAAAGGAAGTGCAAATTTGCAAAGCTTAGGTTAGTCCGTCAGGCTCAGTTATACTGAAAAATGTCGAGAGATTCATTAGACAGAGAGGTGATGTTCCCATAGTAACCTGAAGAGCAATGAAGCGTAGACTTAAGAGAAGTACCTTCCCATGTCCTACTACCAAAGACTTCTAGATCAGTGGCAGAGATTGACCCAAGGAACAAAGAGTGTAGCTGAGTACATTGCAAAGTTTGATGAATTTGTGATGAGATGCAATATCGATGAGTCCGAATCAGTTACCTTATCTAAATTCAGAGCCGATTAAGGAAAGAGATCCAGAAAGAGTTGTTCATGAGAGAAGTTTAAGATTTAAAGCTAGCCTATCAGATAGCACGCATGCTGAGAGATTTCATAGGGGACCAGTTTATCGCAGACCAAAATTCCTAGAACTAGTGCACCTAGTCAGCAGCCAGGACCAAGTCAGATGCGACCCAACCGGCCTAACCCTGGTACACCTCTAACTCGTAAGATGATAAGGGCAAAGCACCAGAAGTTCAGAGAAACCCAAACCGGAATGCTTGCTTCAAATGTCATCAGATAGGCCATTATGCGAGCAATTGCCCAAATAGAGCCTTGTACATAGAAGGGTTAGAGGAAAATGAGTCTGAATCCAAAGCACCCTTAGATGATTGTGTCGAGGAAGTATATCAGGCTGAGGATAATCTGGCAGATGAGTATGAAGGTGATGAGGATCTTGTAGACCCTGACCTTTTGGGAGTAGTTAGATGCATCCTTACCCAGACTAAGACCCAGGACGATTGGCGTAGGACTAACATCCTACAAACCTTGTCAAGTTAGGGATAAGGTGTGTAAGATAATCATAGATAGTGAAAGTTGTGAATGTCATATCTACTAGTGCTGTCAAAACTTTAGGCTTATCCACAGCTCCCCATCCAAACCCTATAAGGTTTCTTGGATAGACTCCACATCAATTCCTATCAAAAGTAGGTGTCTAGTCCAAATCCAATTACAGTCCTATCAGGAGAAAGTGTGGTGTGATGTTCTACCAATGGGAGTGAGTAGTATCATCTTAGGTCGACCCTGGTTATTTGACCATGATGCAACCCTTTTTGGCCGATCTAATTCTTGCTCATTCATGCACCTTGGAAGAAGTTTGTAATTAACCCTTCACCACCTAAGGACACGGTTAAGAGAGGATCGAGCCACCTAAAGGAAACAAAGACTAGAGTCAATCTGATAACTGCAAAGGAGATTAAGAAAGAACTCACTAAGGGTACACCTGTTTGGATCTTAACCGCTAGAGAAACACAAGAGCCTGCCCAGAAAGAGCACCCTCAGGAAGTAGTTGAATTATTAGAGGACTTTAAGGATGTATTTCCAAATGACCTCTGACCACCTTCCACCACTTAGGGACATCCAACACGCCATTGATTTAGTCCCAGGAGCAACCTTACCAAACCTTCCACATTATAGGATGAACCCTATAGAACACCTAGAGTCACAAAGATAAGTAGGGGATCTCCTTAGGAAAGGATTTGTTAGGGAAAGTTTGAGTCCTTGTGCAGTTCAGCCCTATTAACACCTAAAAAGGATGGCACGTGGAGGATGTATCGATAGTCATGCCATAAATAAAATTACAGTAAAATATAGGTTTTTCATTCCCGCTTGGACGATATGCTAGATATGATGGCCGGTGCAACTATATTTTCCAAGATTGATTTGAAGAGCGGCTATCACCAGGTTAGGATTAGACCAGGGGATGAGTGGAAGACTGCATTTAAGACTAAGGATGGTTTATTTGAATGGGTAGTGATGCCATTTGGGTTGTCCAATGCACCTAGCACATTTATGAGGATCATGACCCAAGTCCTACGTGCCTTCATGGAAAAATTTGTAGTAGTATACTTTGATGATATTTTGATTTATAGTAGGACTAAGGAAAGCCACTTAGACCACCTTAGACAAGTATGTACAACCCTTAGGAAAGAGAATCTCTATGCTACTTTGAAGAAGTGTGAGTTTTTAACCCATAGAGTCACTTTCCTAGGTTTCATTGTCACCCCTGATGGAGTTTCAGCTGATCCTGAAAAGATAAAAGCCGTAGTTGAGTGGCCTGTTCCCAAAACTGTTCATGATATTCATAGTTTTCATGGTCTAGCCACCTTCTATAGGAGATTCATACGAGGTTTTAGCTCCATTATCGCCCCAATAACTGATTGTCTTAGGAAGGGTAGTTTTAATTGGACCAAAGCAGTTAATAGAGCCTTCCTAGAGATAAAAGATAGAATGACACAAGCACCTATTTTGAAGTTACCAGACTTTACCAAAGTATTCGAGGTAGCTTGTGATGCATCCGGAGTTGGAATAGGTGGAGTTTTAAGCCAGGAGAACCACCCCATAGCTTTCTTTAGTAAAAAATTAAATGATGCTAAGCTTAAATATTCCACCTATGATAAAGAACTCTATGCGGTAGTGCAAGCTTTAAAGTATTGGAGACACTATCTTCTATGCAAGAATTTATCCTATTCTCTGATCATGAGGCCCTTAGATTTCTTAATTCCAGAAAAAGTTGAATCCTAGGCATGCCAAATGGATAGAATACATCCAAGCCTACACTTTTATCCTGAAACACCATGCCGGAGCTAAGAATAAGGTAGCCGATGCTTTGAGTCATAGAACCTTACTTTTACATTCAGTTAGCACTGAAGTTGTTGGATTTGAGAGACTTAAAGATGAGTATGCAATGTCCAGACTTTAGTGAAATTTACCAGGCCTTGAGTCAAGGACCATCTAGTGACTATAGTGATTATACCCTTCTAGATGGTCATCTGTTTAAAGAGAACAAGCTCTGTATTCCCAAAACTTCCTTGAGAGACTTTCTAGTTTGGGAGACCCATGGGGAGGTTTAGCTGGTCACTTTGGTAGAAATAAGACCATTTTAGCTGTTGAGGACCAGTTTTTTTGGCCAGACTTAAGAGACAAGTTGCCCAGATAGTGGTCAGGTGTGAACTTGTGCTGTTGGCAAGCAGCAGAAGCAAAATACTGGACTCTATACACCCTTACCTGTACCCGATTATTCCTGGCAGGACCTTAGCATGGATTTCGTATTAGGCCTACCTAAGACCCAGCGAAAACATGATTCGATCTTTGTTGTGGTCGATAGGTTCTCAAAAATGGCTCACTTCATCCCTTGTTCCCAAACCGTTGATGCCTCTAGAGTCGCCAAACTTTTTCTAGATGGAGTGGTAAAGCTACATGGTCTGCCTAAAACCATAGTGTCTGATAGGGATGTCAATTCACCAGCTACTTTTGGAAAACCCTATGGCATTTGTTAGGTACCAAATTGAAATTCTCCACTGCCTACCACCCCCAGACTGATGGCCAGACTGAAGTCATAAATAGGAGTCTAGGCAACCTACTGAGGTGTCTTGTAGAGAACATCTGGGAAATTGGGATTTATTATTACCTCGTGCTGAGTTTGCATACAACAGTTCAGTCAATAGGTCTACTGAGAAAAGCCCCTTTGAGATTGTTCATGGTTATAAACCTAGAAGACCTATCGACCTCATTCCATTACCATCACATGCACGAGTATCTGAGTCCGCCGAGTCATATGCACAGCATATTAAGGAGTTGCATAAAGAAATTAGTAAAAAGATTCAAATGAGCAATGAAGTATATAGACATATGGCTAACTCACGTAAAAGAATGAAGGAATTTAATGAAGGGACTCTGTAATGATTAAACTTAGACCTAAAAGGTTCCCACCGGGAACTATGAAGAAACTACACGCCCAGGGAGCTGGACCTTTCAAAGTAATAAAGAAAGTAGGACCTAATGCATATGTTTTAGAGTTACCACCAGATTATGCATTAGTTCCACATTTAATATTTCAGATCTGAAAGAATACAAAGAACTGGCATTAATTCCTAGTGAGCCTTTTGGGCCTTATTTTGAGAGTGAAACCCTACCTGAGTGTCCACCAGCAATTCCACCAGACCGAGAGACAGAGTTGAACATTTTGGATGACAGGCGATTACCACCAAAAATAAAGGCTATCAACATTACTTGGTTCATTGGCAAGGCCGACCTGAATCCGAGGACTCCTGGATCACCCGAGAGGATCTTCAACAAATTGCACCAGACTTACTAGAGAAATATCATGGACAGATTGATCCTTACTCAACAGGGTCGAGTTCCTCCCATCCGAGAGAATTGGTGCGGACACCAGGCTCAGAAGAGGCTTCAACAACTTCAGCTGGATTCTTTATGGATGGAAGATTAAATTAAGTTTTAGTCCTGTATTTATTTTTCATTTGAGCAATTTTATTTCAATTGATGTACTTGTTTGATTGAGTCCTGTTTAAGTTCTTTATTGCAATTGAGTCAAAAGGAGTCCAGCCCAAAAACCCGATCAGGTTCAGCACAAGAAGAATGGGTGCATGGTCATGAAGTCACCAACATTGAAGTCATATCATCACGCCACATCAAGGAATGTCATCCAATGAATAAAAGATTTTGAATCAAGTCAAAGTCTCCACAACCACCTCCTCTTATCATGGGACCCCACATTCTCCTCTTGCATATCTCTCTTGGAAACCACCTCACAAATCAAGGGATGTCCATATTGGAAACTGCCTCCATAAATCATGGGACCCACATTGACGCCCACATTGGAAACCGCCTCCATAAATCATGGGACACCCCACATTCTTCTCTTCGCTGGCCGACATCTTCTTCCTCTAATGATAATATGGTGCAAGTGCTTGGTAGTCTATAAAAAAGGGCTCCTGGCTTTTTGTAAGGGATAATTAATGAAGTTTTCTTGAGAAAATCCCCTGCTTGTTAGATGGGTCCCCTGTGAGAGGGTAGGTGAGGCCTGGTGTCTATTTATATCGTCCACATTTTATCCTCCTTTTCCCCACTTTGCTTCAAGCCCATTTTCAACCGATCAAGGATCCCCGGCTTCCATGGTTCCAAAGTTGCAGGTTTTCCCACCATGAATCAAGGTACGAAGCTTACAATATGGTGGAATCCCTTGTCATCCTCAAGTTCCTTCCCTGAGTGCATCTATTTTACTTAAGTTTATTAATTGCTGGAGAACCCTCTTTAAAATCCTTTCAGATATGCAATTATTAGATTTACTTAGCCCTAATCTGAGTGGTTTCTTAACCACAAAGATCCGCTTCTTTATTACTTTGTTTAAATTCTAAATTCAAACTTTGTTTAGTCTTCTAAGTCCCCTCCATAAAATTTCTAGTTCTTAAACAATGAGTGAATGCATGTGTTATTTCACTTAATCGTTCATTTAATCTTTACTAATTCTATTAGAAATATATCCCACGTCGGTTGTCCCACATCATGCTAACCATGAGGTACATCATTTTGAGAAATATACAATAAAATGTAGCTTTCCTGCAAAATAGTGGCCATTATATATTCATCTCCTTCCTTCCCTTTCTCCTTCACCTCTCTCATTTGAGTTGTTTGTTAGTCTTCTCTAGTAGCATGCGAATGCTATATTATCCGAAGATAGATACTATGGAATGCAAGTAATAATGAATGTATGGCATTCTATGGTCGAGCAGGATTTTGAGTTCAGTCTATCTTAGCTCTAGATTATTGGGGTGAGGGAGATGATACCAATATCATCGAGGCTGGTTGGGAGGTATATTATTATTGTTTTGGATTTAACCAAATAAAAAGTAGTTTTACTTAATAAAATGGATTAATAAAACTTTTCTTAGGAAATATGTCAGTTGATATTAATATTTTTAATCTTACTAATACACATCAAACGAGTGACTCAAATTATGTTCAAGATATTATTTATAATCCAATTGACCATAGCGACGAAGAGCTTGACCTAAAATCTGTTTGAACCAAGATGGAAGGAAAATTAATGAGGTTTACAATTGCTGAAGAATATTAATGAGGTTGCTACAATTGCTGAAGAATCAAAATGGAAACCTCCAACTGAACTACTAGAGAAGTACCTGAATCATTACCTAAACCATTAATAGCGGAAGCACCCAAATTAAAACTGAACCACTTCTTAAGCACCTCAAATATGCATACCTAGGTCCATCAAAAACTCTACCTATGATTATTTCAGCCAACTTAGACTCCTCATAAGAAGTGAAATATTGAATGTCCTAAGAGAAAATAAAAAAGTGTTAGGATGGACCATGGCTGACATAAAAAGGATTAGCCCCTCAATCGTTCAACATAGGATTCACTTAAGGAAAGAAGCCAAGCCTACAAGAGAACCCCAAAGGAGACTTAACCCAGCCATGAAGGAAGTAGTAAGAAAAGAAATCATCAAACTCCTTGACAATGGTATAATTTATTCTATTTCGGATAGTGCTTGGGTAAGTCCTGTGTAAGTGTTGCCCAAGAAGTCAAGAGTCACTGTGATACAAAATGACAAGAATGAGTTGGTCTCAACAAGAATTCAAATAGGATGGAGGGTGTGCTTCGATTATGTTATAATATTGCTAATAAAATGGATGTCCATGTATTCTAAGAGGAGGTTATGTCAAGTTATAAAGATGGTGTCCATTGGTATTCCAAGAAAGGTTATGTCTATTGGTATTACTTGTAACATCTTTTACCATTTGCCTATAAATAGATAGCATGGAATTGTATTTGAAAAGGTTGATGAAATAAGATATAGAGAACATATTTCAATACTTTCTTTTTTTAGTCTTTTTGTTCTATTGTTACTCTTTAATTATATAACATGTTATCAGCACGACTCTCTATCTCATCATTTTATATTTGTTAAAAAACTTTTATTAAGGTAAATATCATTTATATATATACAATTGTCTCTAGTCCTCAATAAATTTAAAATAATTTTTATTCTAATAAAAGGTTATGTAATAATTTACTTTGTGTGCTTTGATAGTATTCTTATGGTAATTTTGGCAAAACTTAATTTTGTGGCACTAGATATCATGGGCAAAAATTATCTATCATGGATACTTGATGTTGAAATCCATTTGGAGGCTAATGCCCTTGGTGATACAATTAAAGATGGTAATGAGGCATCCAACCAAGACAAAGCAAAAGCAATGATCTTCCTGCGACACCACCTTGACGAGGGATTGAAAGTTGAATACCTAACGGTAAAATTCCCTTATCCTTTGGAATAGCCTAAAAGAGCATTATGACCATAAAAAAATAGTTATTCTCTCCAAGGCTGTTATGACTGGATGCACTTACGTCTACAAGATTATAAGACAGTAAGTGAATACAATTCAGCTATGTTCAGAATTACTTTCCAGTTAAAATTATGTGGAGAAAAAGTCACTGATGAGGATATGCTAAAAAAAACCTTTTCACTTTTCATGCTTTCAATTTGCTCTATAGCAGTAATATGAAATATCATGAAAGGGTTTTAAAATATTCTGAACTAATTTTCTGCCTTCTTATGGCTAAATAAAATAATAAACTTTTAATAAAAACCATGAAGCCCATCCAACTGGCTCTCTGTACCATTTCTAAAATGAATGCAACTACATATCAATTTTATAAACAAGGTGTGGTCGTGGATGTGGCCATGGATGCGGACATGGTCGAGGACATTTTGGTTATCGTGGTGGCCATATTAAACTCCTTCTCACCATCTGAAGTAGAAGAAAAATAAAAAATAAGAAAATAAAAAATAAGAAAAATAAGAAAAATGAGAAGACAATTGGGAAAGGCAAAGGGACTTAAGTAAAATTTGATGGATAAATCATGCTATCGTTGTGAAATGAAGGGTCATTAATCGCGTACCTATTATACGCCAAAACACCTCATTGAACTTTTCAGGAATCATTGAAAAAGAATGAGAAAAAGATGAAAACAAATTTTGTTTCTGAATTTGCCGATACTAGATTTGATGATCTGGATGTTGCTGACTTCTTTATCAACCAAAGAAAATAATGATTATCTAATTGATAGCATGAATGTATAAGGATAATATGTTATCAAATAATACCATGCAATAAAATAATGTCTTATTATACATATTTGTTTTAAAGAAACTGATGCAATGATGAAATATAACTTTTAGTTTTTATGCCTTTATATACCTTGTATTCTAATTTGTATTTCACTACATGTCATTCTTTTTATGAAGAAAATAAATTATCTCGAGTAGGATCTTTTATCGACAACAATAATTTATGCCTCGTCGATAGTGCTACAACGTACACTATACTTAAAGATATAAATACTTCTCCTACTTAAGAATGCAGGCAACAAATGTTAATACAATTTGTGATAGTGCAAAATTGATTGAGGCTTTGGAAGAGCCCATATCATTTTGCCTAGAGAAATAAAATTCATAATTAATGATGCCTTATATTCTGAAAGGTCTCAAAAAATTTATTAAGTTTTAAAATATTAGCAAAAATGGATAATCATATTGAGACAACTAATGAAGGCAATATTGAGTATTTATGCATTACAAGTACAATCTCAAATAAGAAAATTGTATTAAAAAATTGCCTGCATTTTTCTTTAGTTTATACTACACAAATATAAGCACAGTTGAAGCATATGCTATAGTAAACCAGAAGTTTACTAATCAAAATAATTTTATAATTTGGCATAACCGGTTGGATCATCCTGGTTCAATTATGATGCAAAGAATTATAGAGAATTCATGTGGACATTCATTGAAGAATTAGAAAATATTATGACTAAATGAATTCTTATGTGCTGCTTGCTCTCAAGGCAAATTAATTATTAGGCCATCACCAACTAAAATTAAGATTGAATCTCTTGGATTTCTAGAATGCATATATGATGATATTTGTGGACCCATTCATCCATCAAATGAACCATTTAGATATTTCATGGTTTTAAGTGATGCTTCAACTAGATGGTCATATGTATGCTTATTATCGACTCACAACCTGGCATTTGCGAGACTACTAGCACAATTAATTCGACTACGTGCTCATTTTTCAGATAATCCTATTAAGACAATACGCCTTGACAATGCTAGTGAATTTGCTTCTCAAGCATTCAATGATTATTGTACTGCTACTGAAATCATGGTTGAACATCTTGTAGCATATGTTCATACTCAAAATGGTCTTGCAGAATCGCTTATCAAATGGATCCAACTGATTGCAAGATCATTACTTATAAGAGCAAAACTTTCTTTGTCTACATGGGAACATGCTATTTTACATGCAGCACTTATTCACATCAGATAACGAATTATCATGAATTCTTTCCATTACAATTGGTTTATGGTCAGAACCAAATATTTCTTATCTAAGAATTTTTGATGTGCGGTTTATGTTCTAATTGCTCCACCATAACGCACTAAGATGAAACCATAAAGGAGGTTAGAGATATATGTTGGGTATGAATCTTCATGTATAATTAAATATCTTGAACCATCTATATAAATTTATTTATGGCATGTTTTATCGATTATCATTTTGATGAGTCTATTTTTTTAAAATTAGGGAAAGAAAATAAGCAGTGGTAAAAAAATTAGTTGGAATGAATTATCATTATCCCATCTCGATTCTCGTACAAAATAATATGAACTTGAAGTTCAAAAGATAATTCACATGCAAAAACTAGCAAATCAATTGCCAGACGTATTTACTGACCTTAAAAGAGTGAAAAAGTCATATATACCAGCTACAAATGCTCCAATCAGAATTATTGTCCCTGAAGGACAACCTACCACTACTAATGAGATAAAGGGACAAGTAAAGTATGATAGACCAGTTGGTTCCAAAGATAAAAACCCTTGCAAAAGAAAAGGAACAAAGTATTTAATGATCAGATTGAAGATACTGTGACGCAAGAAAAGATTTCTAGTATAATAACAGAAGTAATTGAGACTCTAGATGATTCTGAGAATAAGGTACCTAAAATCAAAAAAAATTAAGAGATCTCTATCAATTATATTATGACTGGGGAAAGATGGAACCGATATAAGATGATCATCGATGATAAGTTTGCATATTATATTATGCAAAATATTAAAAATAAAAATGAGAATCATAAAACCAATGTCTATGGTAGAATGTAGACATCAACAAGATTGGCCAAAATGAAAGGATGTAATTAATTCTGAATTGAAATCGCTAGCAAAACATAAAGTTTTTGGATCAATTGTCCAAACACCTGCTGGTGTAAAACCTATAGGATATAAATGGGTATTCATGCAAAAGTGAAATAAGGATAATAAAATTATGAGGTATAAAGCACGACTAGTTACCCAAAGATTCTCACAAAGACCCAGTATTGATTATGAAGAGACGTATTCTTCTGTAATGGATGCAATAACTTTTTGATATTTGATTAGTCTGGTAGTGCATGAAAAACTTGAATTATTTTATGGATGTAATGACAACCTATCTATATGGCTCACTTGACAATGATATCTATATGAAAATTCCAGATGGATTACAATTGCCTGAAAGTCTAACTCTAATTGAGAGAACTTTATTCGATAAAGTTGTAGAAGTCTCTCCATGGGTTAAAACAAGTAGGGCGTATGATATAATTATTTAACTGAATACCTATTGAAACAAGGCTATAACAATGATCCTATATGTTCTTGTGTCTTTATAAAGAGATCCGGATCATAATTTATGATTATTGCAGTATATGTTGATGATTTGAATATGATTGAAACTCTTGAAGAGCTTCAAAGAGCAACAATTGCCTAAAATAGAAATTTGAAATGAAAGATCTTGAAAGAACAAAATTTGCTTTAGCCTGCAGCTCGAGCATCTTAAGAATAGATTTTTGTGCACCAATCTGCTTATATAGTAAAGATACTTAAAAGGTTTCATATGAATAAAGCATACCCATTGAGTACTTCGATGGTCATAAGGTCACTTGAAATCGATAAAGATCCTTTCTGACCTAAGAAAGATGATGAAGAACTACTTGGTCCTGAAGTACCATATCTTAGTGTAATAGATGCATTATATATCTTGCAACTCACACTCAACCTGATATATCTTTTCAGTAAACTTGTTAGAAAGATATAGTCTTCGCCTACAATAAGGCATTGGATAGGTGTTAAGCACATATTCTGATACTTTAGAGGTACAATAGATATGGGTTTGTATTATTCAAATTTATCCAAATTCAAGTTGGTAGGTTTTGCAGATACAGGATATTTATCTGATCCTCATAATAGTCGATCACAAACGGGTTATATCTTTATATATGGTGGCACTGCTATTTCATGGCATTCTACAAAGCAAACAATTATGGTTACATCATCTAACCATACAAAATTCTGGCAATTCATGAAGCAAGCTGAGAATGTCGATAGCTTAGATCGGTAATCCAACACATTCAAAGACATATGGATTATTCTCTTAAAAGGAGGTATCAACTATTTTATATAAGGATAATACAGCCTGCATAGCTCAACTGAAAGAAGGGTATATCAAAGGTGATAGAATAAAACATATATCCCAAAAGTTTTTTTTACTCATGACCTTCAGAAAAGTTGTGCTATTAATGTTCAACAAGTTCGATCTAGCAATAATCTCGCTGATTTATTTATAAAGCACTATTTATAAAGAGATTTGAAGAGTTAATCCAAAAAATTGAACTACGATGACTCAAGGATCTTGAATGATAATTTTAAGGAAAGTATATCAAGAGATGCCATAAAAAGGGGAGCAAAATAATGTACTCTTTTTTTCTTAGCTATGGTTTTATCTTCTGGCAAGGTTTTTAATGAGGCAGTATCCCCTTTCAATAAAAGACATGAATGATGTACTTTCCATATCAAATAAATGGACATCCATTGGTATTCTAAGAGGAAGTTATGTCAAGTTATAAAGATAGTGTCCATTGGTATTCCAATGGAAGTTATGTCTATTGGTATTACGTAACATCTTTTACCATTTGCCTATAAATAGATGGCATGTAATTATATTTAAGAATGATTGATGAAATAAGATATGGATGAAATAAGAAAAGATGAAATAAGATAGAACATATTTCAATACTTTCTTTTTTTAGTCTCTTTGTTCTATTATTACTCTTTAATTATATAATAGATTATAGAAAATTAAATGTTGCCACTAAGAAGGACCACTTTTCTCTACCCTTTATAGACCAAATATTCAAACGATTAGCAGGGCATGACTTTTACTGCTTTCTAGATGGATATTTTGGTTACAATCAAATTGCAATAGTCCCAAAAAATCAAGAGAAGACAACATTTACCTTTCCATATGGAACCTTCACCTATAGACGTATACCCTTTGGCTTGTGTAATGCACTATCTACCTTTCAAAGGTGCATGATTAGTATTTTCTCTGATATGGTAGAACGATTTCTTGAGATTTTCATGGATGACTTTTTATTTTTATATCTACTTTTTCTAAATGCTTATATCACCTTAGACTGGTCTTAGGAAGATGCAAGAAAAAGCATCTAGTACTAAACTGGGAGAAGTGCCAATTTATGATGAAGGAAGGCATAGTCCTTAGCCATGTAATTTTAAATAGAGGTATAGAAGTAGACAAGGCCAAGTTAGATTTGATTGCAAATCTTTTTCCACCTAAATCAGTCAAGGAAATAAGATTATTCCTTGGACATGCTGGATTTTATAGAAGATTTATCAAAAATTTAAGCAAAGTGGCTCGACCATTGACTAACCTATTAGCCAAAGAAGTCAAATTTGACTTCACTTCTGAATGTCTCAAGTCCTTTGAATATTTAAAGAGAGAATTAACCTCAGCACTAATCATTCACCCATCTGTATGGACTCAACCTTTTGAGCTTATGTGTGATGCATCCAATCATGCCATAGGAGTGATCCTAGGGCAAAGAATTGAAACGCTACCTCAAATGATCTATTATGCTAGTAAAACCTTGAATGATGTACAGCTCAACTATTCTACCATTGAAAAAAATTTGTAGCCATGATATTTGCACTAAAAAAATTTAGGTCTTACTTATAATGGGGTCTCATGTAGTAATTTATACTAATCACTCTACCATCAGGCATCTTCTTTCAAAGAAGGATACCAAGGCGCGCTTAATTAGATGGATCTTGCTCTTACAAGAATTTAACCTAGAGATCAGAGATAAAAAGGATACTAAAAATATAGTGGCCGATCAATGAGTCCTTTCCTGATGAACAACTTATGTCCACCACCATGGAACCAAGGTACACCGGCATAGTCAATTACTTAGCCATTGGTCAGATTTCGATGCACTGGAATGCTCAGAACAGAAATTGATTTTTATCTCAAGTAAAATACTTTATTTGAGATGACCTATATTTATTTAAACAATGTCTTGACTTGATTATTAGGAGATGCATCCTAGATCAAGAAGTTAGGAGCATTTATCCTTTTGCCATGACCAAGCTTGTGGTGATCATTTTGGAGCTAAAAAGATAGCAGCAAAGGTGCTCCAATGTGGATTCTACTGGCCTAACCTATTCAAAGATGCTTATGAATATTGTAAAAGTTATGTTAGATGCCAGCAAATAGGTCGAATCACAAAGAGAGATGTGATGCCTATGAATCCAATATTGATTGTAGAGATTGTTGATGTATGTGAAATTGACTTTATGGGACCATTTTTAAAATCTTTTGGAAATGAATATATTTTGATAGCCATAGATTACGTATCCAAGTGGATAGAGGCAATACCTTGTAGAACCAATGATAGCAAAATTATTGTAAAATTTCTCAAGAAGCATATCCTCTTCCGCTTTGGTATTCCAAGGGCTATCATCAGTGATCAAGGAACACACTTCTGCAACAACTCTTTTGCATCACTGATGAAAAAGTATAACATCATCCATAAAATGGCCATACCTTATCTCCCGCAAACGAGTGGGCAAGTAGAAGTTTCTAATCGATAAATCAAATAAATCCTAGAGAAGACCATGAGCTTTAACAGAAAAGATTAGTCAGTGAAGCTAGTGGATGCACTATGGGCGTATTGCACCACTACCTTCAAGACCAATTTAGGAATATCTCCTTATAGGCTTATATTTGGTAAAGCGTGTTACTTGCCAGTAGAATTAGAACATAGGGTAATGTGAGCCATAAAATAATCAAACATAGATTTGGATGCAGCAAGAGGCCAGAGAAAATTACAGGTGGATGAACTTGAAAAATTAAAAACGAAGCATATGAGAATGCAAAAATTTATAAGGAGAGAACTAAAACCTTTCACGATGAAGCTATCTTTAGAAAATCTTTTACTCATTGGAAAAAAGTTCTCTATATAATTCAAGGCTTCACCTATTTCCAGAAAAATTAAGATCTAAATGGACTACCCTATATATAGTGAAAAAAGTCTTCCCATATGGAGCGATAGAAATTAAAAATTCAAGTAATGGTGCTATCTTCCAAGTTAATGGACAATGCTTGAAACCATTCCTAGAATTATCCATTAAAAAAGTGGAAAAGGTTATGATCCTATTTGAACCAGAGTAAGCCATGAAGTTTGGTTAAAGACGTTAAATTTAGCGCTTTTTGGAAGGCAACTGAAATTTTTATTTTTGACTTTATTTAGTGATTCTTATTTTTAGGAATAAGAGACTGCTTCATACAGTCACTCCAAATATTACATGAAGCATATCTCATCTAGATGGTATTTCTTTTTGTTTTATTCTTCCTTACTCTATTGAGGACAATGGGAATTAAGTTGGAAGGTAAGGGAAACCTTTTTTAAAAAAATATTTTGAAAACACCTTGACAATTTTTAAAAATTTTAAATTTTTTTATAAATTACGTGCCATGAAAGAAATTCTTGAACAAAATCAATAGAAAAAGATAATAGAGTTAGAAAGTATTGGCTAATTACTGTAGCGAGCCAAAGAGTAGACTAGTTGATCAGACTTTTAGCAGCCTACTTAGGTCATCTAAAGGCTAATAGCACTTCCATTGCACTTGCACACTAATGAGGTAAACTAGGTATTAGTTGTAAGGTCAATTGAAGATTCAATTATTACTGAAAAATGATAATTAATGTACACTACAATGAAAGAAGCTTGAATTTGAGAAAAGAGCTACATGCCTGATAAAAAATAAAAAAATAAAAAAGAAAGTCTAAATATTAATTTTTTATCAAATAACCGGGCACCTTCGCCTAAGTAAGCATTATTGTTCATGTCAAAAAATGGGTAGTGTGAAGATATTGCTCATAAAAAAAGAAAAATAAATAAAAAATATATATATATATACCAGGCAATGTGAAAGCTATCTCAGCCCATGTGCTTAATTTGAAGGTGTATAAAAAATTGACTAAGTAAGTAATAAGTGAAGATAGCATTATTCCTTACAAACTAATACTGAAATGCTAAGTTAGTCATTACAAATACAAGTATTATAAATCTATAGATGAATTCTAAAAAAATTTCTAATAGTTCTAACTGCAAAATTTACTTCAAAAAACTCAATACTTAATTAGTGATACTAGCTAGCTTCTTTCAACCTTAAGCCTAGATTTAATTTTATAAAAGAAAATCTTAGTGACGCATGATTTTATTTTAATTACATTGCTAAGGGACTAGCATAATTAAGTTGGGGGGTGTGATAAGTCTAATTATTATCCCAATTTAATCATTAAAATAAATATTAATTACTTTAAATTTATTAAGAATTAATATTTTTATGGATGTTTGCATAAAAGGAGCCTATAAATAGAAAGAGCTCAATTTTTGGAGTCCAACATGTAGACGACACTCAAATTAGGATTTTGTTTATCTGAAAAGGAAGAAAGAGATGATTTTGCATGATTCTCGGTGCAAACTCAAACAGATGATGTAAAACGGATGGCTGAGGTGTTTTCTTACAATATCTGAGTGATCTTGAACTCGATTGACTCCAACTTTGACTGAAAGGAAGCCCTAGACAACTCTATAAAAGAAGAACCTTAGGCATAGTCCAAGAAGGAGGAGTTTTCTATAAAAGTTCTTTTTCTTTTTTTTATCTAGATCATTGTATTTAGGCCTAAAAGAGAAAAATTATGGAGGAAATATTGGCTGTAGCAATGCGTAGCTAGATTTCTTCAACTTGGGATGATGATGAAGCCTGTAACCAGGTTCTATCTCTCTTTTTGTTCTTGATTTCTATGCAATAAAAATATGCTCTTCTTTCATATATCTTTTGAGTTATTTTTCTAATCGAGGTTTTAATCTGGCATACACGGCCTATATCCTCTATCGATGTGCCGTGATATCAGGATACGGTACGTGCCTAAGAGAGATAGATTGTAATATAGTAGTTTAGATCTCTAACTTTGTAGATAATTAGATAATTTATACTCTAAGATAACGTGTCGTGATCTCCTAATACGGTATGTGCCTAATAAAAGATAAATTATTCTAATCTTGAATTTGCAAAAATTATTGCTATTGCAACATAAAAAAAGAAGATAAAACTTGTTTGCATGATGGATTCAGATTTCTGGGTTGCTTCTCTTACCATTTTAATTTTATTAATTAATTAGTTGTTATCTTTTAATAACCGCTATTTTTAATATAATCCTCTATAAATTATTTTATTTTTTATTTTTTATAAAATAATTACCCTTAATATCCGAGGATATGATCCTAATTCACCACTAACATTGTAGTGAATAAGTTTTATTTTTGACCACCAATGTCAGCGATCAGTGGTCCTAGTAGAAATCCCAACTGTCCATAGAAGACCATTCGATGCCTCCTTCCCTTCCTTCTTAATATTGTGAAAAAAAGGGGGTGAAAATCAGCACATTGACCACTAGCTTATAAAATGTCATGGTAATTTGTAAAATAAAATCTGCTATGACAAAATTATTATGTACTTAGGGAAAGAGAAGAACAACAAATCTCACCTTTCTCTTTTAAAGCAAAAAGCTTCTAATCAATCAACATTAATGCCCATTTTTGGTATAAACAACGTTAATGGCCTTAGGTTTGGGCAAGCAACATGTTGAATCCCTAGAAGAAAAGATCTCCCTTAATGTAACACAAGGGATGGTGTTTCACCCCATCATGTTAGATGGGATGAATACATGATGCGACAACATAATTTCTAAGTGAAATATTTGTAATTATACCATGTCCATTAGCCTACATTTATAATTTAAATAAAATTAAAGATTAAACAAAATTTACAAGAAGACTAATGTACTTATAATCACTAAGGTTCAAATGGCTTAATGCAATAAACATTGCTATCGGATGGTCTTAGAATTATTGTCTTCTCTTCCTCACTCTAGCTAAATCATGGTACTGAGGCTACTCTTCTTGTGACTCTGTACAAAAATGGAAACGAGATTAATAAGCCTTAGCCTAATAAGAATCCTTCATACTCTAGCAAGCGGTATGAATTAGCATCACAAATGTATAATCAACAATAAGCCGTTATATCATTGTAGTAATTGTCATCATATACTGATACCCATTTCTTCATTAGGTTATTAAATAGTAGTTTACTCATATTCACATTTTGTATTGAACTAGTCAAGGACATATTTGAGCCTATGACATGTTATCAAATCTAGCTGCCCTCTAGTCCATGGTGGCAATCAAATCCAACCGTACTTTAATGCATGGTAGTAAACAAATTAAACCACACTTTAGCCAGTGGTGGCAACCAAATATAGCTGCGCTTCAGCTCGCCATGGTAACTGAATTTTGTGACTAATTCAATGTCTATCACTATTCATTCCATTACATATTCTAATTATTTTGAATTGAAATTTTATTTTTAATTACATAACAAAATAGTTCAACATTCTACTTTATAACAGTTTATATAATAAGTCATATAATGCCCAAGGCATTCATTTATAATTTATAATCATGCATAATGTAAGCATATTTCTATTATGATCATTTTACTACAAAATTAACATCATATCATTAACACATATAATATCACATGTATGTTTAAAAGAAATTTAATAAATAATCAACATCATATCTAACATGTATTATCATAAGGTATATGTTCATACCATCATAATATGTAGAATAAGTTGACACATGTATCATCAAACATGCATAATTCTATCGATATGCACTCATATAAATATGCATGCATATTCTTATCCGAATTATAGCAATTCTAGACTCTCACTTCTATTGGTTTCTACGACTATCTACATATACCAATGGTGTAGAATCCCTTTTAGAATATTTATATTTTATATTTATCTAGTATATTTTTTTAAATGAGGCCAACTGTTGTCTTATCCAAAGGCTAACTCATTTAGTAGTTAGCCTAGCTCAAGGAAAATTGGATAGGATGACATGCCTGATCAAGCCCAAGGCCCATAGTGAAAGATTGGTTGGGTGGCAAGGAAAGCCCTTACCCAGGGAAGCAAGGCTCCCCTACTGCCACCACTATCTAGTAGCCAAGGTATCAATTGAAGAGGGCTAGGTCCCCCTCGGTCAGATCAGGTCTAGCCATCACACTAGCACCATGGCAATATAAAGGAGGAGAGGAAGCCCTCTTCTAATGTCCCAAAACAAGGGAGGTTAATGGCTTCAAGGGCCAAAGCTGGCTGCTTGTGGCCCAAGAAAAAAAGTAGGGAGGGTCACAACTTCCCCTATAGGTTGGTCGATGCTCACCCTCAAACCTGGTGCCAATTCACTAATTAGTTTTTATTTTTCAAGACTATGTAGAACTTTGAAAATTTATTAAGATGATTTTATTCTTTTTTTCAATTCTTTTTGAAAACTTGGTTGCCCTTCCAAGTTTTTTTACTATATTTTAATTTTATTTTTATTATTTTATATTTTTTGTATTATTGTTTTAGGTGATTTTTATCGCTATCACAAAGCATCAGTAAATTATTGTGACAAAGGATACATCTGTAGAGTGAGTTGACTCGGGTTACAATTTAAAACATTCCATATTTAGCCTATGATAAAAAGAGAATGTTCATGGCCTATGATTTATTTGGTTTGATCTCATTATCCTACTCAGCGCTAAAAGATATAACCTTTAACTTCAAGCATCAGCTTAGATTGAATCTGTTCAAGATTGTGCTTCCAATTGATGGGGTAGTTGTGGTCAAGGAATTAAAGTATAATGCAGAATGTAGGGAAAGGATAGAGGAGAGCTGGTTCAAGTCTTGAATTTCAATTTTGAGGGTCATATGCCATAAAAATTTAGTGAAGTTGATGGGATATTGTTGTAATTCTGACCATCGATTTTTGGTGTATGAGTTTGTAAAGAAAACCTCTATTAATAAATGGCTAGAAGATACTATATAAAGCAGGAGGCTAACTTGAAGAAAAAGGATAGTCATATGTATAGGAGCGGCTAGAGTATTAGCTCACTTGCATTCTGTATGCAGGGTACTTGTCAGCTATGGGACTCTAAAATGGGAGAGTGTGATTCTGAATAAAGAATTAAAAGCAAAGGTGACTGAATTTGGTCTAATGAGGATCAATGCTAATGTTAGCCAAAATAGCCAGATGATTGAAGTGGATGTGGCAAGGTTTGAGAAAATGATTGTGGCTATGGTGAGTGGCAACCAAAGAGGGGCTGATGTCTGCCATTGGGCTTACAAGAAGTGGCTAGAGGGACACACTGTAACAAGGACGCTAGACTTAAGGATTAAATGGAAGTATGATACAGAAGAGATGGAGCGGATGCTCAGGGTTGCATTTTGGTGCAATCAAACCGATGCATTTTGGATGAAGTAATAGAAGTATTAGAAGGTACCCTACCAGTTGATTCTCCATGACCTCCCTATTCTTGATTGTTTATAGGATCAACTATTAATAGGTTTATATAGCTTTGATTTCCCAGTCTATGTTTGTATCATATTATCTAAGGCTTATGATGCTTATTTGGTTGTATATCATGGAAGAATTATGTATGCGTGTTGTGTGTTATATTAATATAGCTTGCAAACATCTAAGCTTTGCTGTATAATTTATAAAAATTGTTTTGAATTTTTATTCATGTTTCTCTTTTCTACTCATATAATTCAGTGACTGGGGATGCTAAATTAGAAAACAAATTATCCTATGAATCTCTTTATATTTGAGTAATAACACTAGGATGGGCAAACGATATGGAACTCAGGTCCTTAGTAATTATTTTACTAGTATAGCTAGAGCGGCACTTATCTTTCAGTCCCTGTTGGATACTGCAGTATACATGGTAGCTTATTTCATCTGTATGCTTGATTTACTCAATCTCAAAGGAACAAAAATGTCGTTTTATGGAAGATGAAGCATCAATGGATTTGGATTTAGATTTAAAGTGGAAGGAATGGAGCAGAATTAGTTTAAAGATGCTTGTGTTTGGGGTAATCCATCTCTGAATCTTTAAATTCAGCAACATAGGAGTTCTAAACTTCCACGCTACTTAGGCTCCTTTGTTTTGCCCTCTCTCTTGTCTGGATTCAACAGCATAGGAGTCTTCTTTTGCCAATTTTCTATTTTCTTCAACTTTCTCTTCTATTTTCTCTTATCTTTTCTGTATACTCCACTCTCTAAAACTCTTCTTCGTAATTAATAACATGGGCGAAGCATGCTCCCTCCAATTTTCAGTCCAAAAAAAAGAGAGAGAAGATATTTGAGTAATAACAACCACTCTGTATGGTAGCAAATTGGCTATGCATACAAGATTTTGTTCCATTAAAATTCCTTTGAACTATAATTTAGCTAGCCGAATGTCTTATTTAGATGATCCCCCTAATTTTTTCAAAATAAACTATTGTTGTAGTATCTCGTAGGTGATAGTCCTATTTTATTTTATTTTATCTGGTAATCACTTGCATATATATCTCAATCTCTTGAAGATAACTCTCAACAATATCCATCCACTAATTAATTAAATAATAACTATATCTCTTTTGAAAATTTAAAATACCTACTTTGATAAGAGTAGATGGTGAAAGGGAGTTAAGAAAGTCTCTTCTAAAGGTTTTTGATATCACATATCATACGCAAGAAAACCATACGAAAGCCAGAGAGAGATTGGGTCTCTGATCAAGAGCAAATCCTGAGGGCATACACCATCATTGTGTGATTGCTCATTGATTGGAAGCATTCAACTCAACTCAATTAAGATTCAGATCCTCAAGAGATAGATCAGATCCTCAAGAGGTAGATCACAAATAATGGCTGGAGATAATACATTGATCATGTTAATATTTCTGTGTAGATTTTTAAAATCTCTAATAGTTGGTATCAGAGCTACTAATACCTCTGCCTTGTTTTATTGCGAGTATTTCCATTAATTTGAGATCTAAATACTTGTGTGATAAAGAAAATCAAATTCTTGGTCTCTATTTCTCTCATATAGGGGTAGTCCAAAAGGGAGGCTACTGGTAGTACTCTAGACTATTTGACCCAACTAACGTATAATAGGGATATTAGGGATGTACCAATAAGAAAGACTACTAGTAATACCTTGGTGCATTTGACCCAACTACCTACGTGCTACGAGAGTTAATAGGTTGTTGAGATTCTCTCTCCCTCTTGGATATGATTTAAATAGAAAAATAATGATATTAATAACAAAAAAGGGTTGGTGGTGTGGTGGTTAGTCCTTGGGTTTTCAATTCAATGTCTCAGGTTAAAATCCAATACCTTATCCATTAGAAGTTAGCAAGCATATCTATTGGGCTAGCCTAGAAGGGATAAGAAAGCATCTTATCCATCTAATTGGATTTTAAATGCATGCTATTATCTCTTTAATGTTTTGATATAATTTATTTTATTATATCATGTGATATGATTTGTTTATCATCTATTTCTTAAGTTTAAATTTTTTATATTAAAATACGCCTCTAGAGCCTCTATGCCTATGGTGTTTTGTATAGACTAGCCCAAGAGAATAATAAGCTACGGTCGGACGTATTTTAATTAACAAAAAAAAAATTAAGAAGATAATTTTAAAATTGCATTAAATAGATGCTTGGTATGCTATTGCTCCTGTTTTGCATATTAGATTTATATGTTATGCATGAACAAATTATATTTAGTGATTATGTGAAAAATCATATTACAAATCCTTTTAAGGTTTGATTGATCAATTGGTGTCTAAAAAGTGGTTTTTGAAGGTAAAAAGATTGTGGTTTCTTAATTAGTTCCATTGATTGATCTGGCCAATTAAATTGGTGTCTAAGGAAAGCAATTGGGGGACCCCACCACTCTTCCACTGGCTTGGCCAATTTGATTGATTCAAACCTTGATTTGAAAATATTATTTTGATTAAGATCACTACCTAATAATAATGCTAAAATAAATTGACTAATCTGTATGCATATAATAGAGTTTAAATGTCATGTGATCAATATGATTTTGATTAATTAAGGACTAGCCACAACATCTTTAATTAATCAAAATTGTATATTGAGTAGAAAAGATCACATAAGGTTAAATGACATTAATTATAATTAATTATATTTAATGCAATAAATCTTATCCCATAAGAATTTTTATTTCATTTATATAATTAATTATGATGGGATAACAAATTATTTTCTTAATTATCCATAAGAATTAAGAAAGGAATATAATTTGTTAGTCACATCATTAAGTTAATAAATCTATTGAAGTATAATAACTTAGCCCACAGGTAGTTATTATATGGTATTTGTTGGCCCAGATGGCAACCCAAGAGGGAGGGGTGAATTGGGTTCTTAAAAAATTTAAGGCTTTTTTAACTTTAATTGATTAGTTAGCAAGATGTGCAAGTGAGAGACTAACTAAAATTAATACACAAGCAAATAAAGAGAGATAGAGATAGAGAAAATTAGGCACGGCAAACACAAGGCAATTTTATAGTGGTTCGGCGCAACCAGCACCTACGTCCACTCCCAAGATTCACTTGGGTCCACACTATAATCTCTCTAGATTACAGCCGAGTTGTTTTCCAAGCTCACAACTCAAACTTGTTGTTTTACCGGATGCACAACGAACCCAGCTGGTTTTAACTCGGGCTTACCAACACAAAACCCTACACGTTGTTTTTCTAGGGCTCACAACTAACCCAACACAAGCACTCCGGCTTGCAACGAGGTATACCAACCTCCACTAATTCAATCCACTGATTGAATCAGCAAACAAATAATAATGATAGTGTTTGAACAATAAAGTGCTCCCCTTGAGCAAATATACAAATGAAGTACAAAATATTAAAAGGTTAGAAAAGCCTGATTGTTTTGCCGATGGTAGATGCTTGGGCTTTCTCCCTTCTTCTCTTCAACTCCTCTATAAGTGTTGAATCTCGCCTCAGCTAGATTCTTGACGGTTGAAGACTTTGGAGTTGAGATGAAGCTTTTTCCTCTTTTGAAAATCCGCCGATTTGATCTTTGAAATGCACTTGGATTTTCTTCTGGCTCTTGTGGATTGATGAGAAGGAGTAGACGAATCTTTCACTTGGATTTCACTCCTTTTGAAACACTCTTCTTTGAGCTAAAAGATTTTCCAATATGCTCTGTTTTTCCCTCTTTTCAAATGATATTCTTTTCTCTCTTTTTGATTTTCTCTGGGTTGTTTTGATTTGAAAAGAACTCCTCTATTTATAGAATCTGCAAAAATATATCCGTTAGAGACAAGGAAAAATAGCCGTTATTCAAAAATCTAACCGTTGGGGCTGATGTGTCATCGTTAAGAATCGCGCCCAGAAATGCTGGAGTCGACTCATGCTTTTCCCGAGTCGGCTCGAGCTTATTTTACCAAAAATAGAAATGTTAGGGGTCGACTCGATAAAGGTGAAGTGTCGACTCCTGATAGTCGGGAGTCGACTCGTGAAAGTCTTGGGGTCGACTCGAGAGGTGCTCAGAAAAACACTCTTCTGGTGTCTGAGCGGAGTCGACTCGCACAGTCCAGGAGTCGGCTCGACAGAATCAGGAGTCGACTCGACAATTTCATGGGTCGACTCGACACAGATGCACATTTCTGTACACTGAGCGGAGTCGACTCTGAAACTCAGGAGTCGGCTCCGGAACATATCAAAAATCAGAAACTTTTCTGATTGACATTAAAATCGTTCCAGAT
This sequence comes from Calamus simplicifolius, assembly GCA_900491605.1. Taxonomy (NCBI): domain Eukaryota; kingdom Viridiplantae; phylum Streptophyta; class Magnoliopsida; order Arecales; family Arecaceae; genus Calamus; species Calamus simplicifolius. The sequence continues at coordinate 88,862 of UESW01001317.1, forward strand.
ACATTTCCATTCATTGTTTTGACATGAAATCAATAGAATTAACCTTTAGAAGTGATTCATGAACTAATCCATAAACTTTTTGAATAAAACATGAATTATAACATTTCTTTTCAAATGTTTGAATATTGAGCTTAAAGTCACTTTCAAAATTGATTAAAATTTAAACTTGAGCATTCTCATTGATTGTTCAAAATAAATTTGTTGCTTCATTTTCATAAACTCATTACATCCTTTAATAACTCAATGACTTTTAGTAATCATCAAAATCAAAAGGATTGGATCATATAATTTTTCTATAGTCTTTCAACAGTATTGATTCATATTGTTGCATGCTTACATTGGTAAGACATGACATTGAGTTATATACCTCAAATTTAGTTACATAAATATGAATTTTATTTTGTATAGCTATTTTGTCGGTTAATATTTTTGATATGAAATGTGATTTTTTTAATTTAAGTGGTGACAATTATAAAGTATGGAAGGAAAGAATTCTCCTTCAGTTAGGGTGCATGGACATTGACTATGCTATCAGAAAGGATGAACAACATTCAGTTACACCTACTAGCACTCAGGCTGAGATTGTTGCGTACGAACGATGGGAGCGATCTAATCGCCTCAGTACGATGTTCATACGTACTAAGATTTCTGCTAGTATACGTGGTTCAATTCCTGAGTACAAAAATATCAAGAAACTTCTAAAGGCTATTGATGCATAGTTTGAGTCTTCAGATAAGGCACTGGCCAGTATCCTAATAACAAAATTATCATTAATGAAGCTCAGTACTATTGGAGGTGTGCGTGAGCATATCATGAAGATGAGGGACATTGTGACTCAGCTAAAATTCTTAGAGGTTGAGATGTAAGAATCTTTTTTAATGCACTTTATTCTAAATTCACTCCCACAGCAGTATAGTCCCTTCAAAATATCTTATAAAACATATAAGGAAAAATGGTCAATTAATGAAATCTGACCAAGTGTGTTCAAGAGAAAAGGAGGCTGATTCTAGAAATGAAAGAAAGTGCACATTTAACCACTAGAAAGACTAAAGCCAAATACAAAAGAAAGGGTAAAGTACCCATCCATACGAACTCAAGAAGAAATCCAAGTGCTTCTTTTGCAAAAGAAAAGGGCATATAAAGAAGGATTGCCTCAAATTCAAAGCTTGGCTTGACAAGAAAGATACTCTAATCTCATTCGTATGTTATGAATCTAATATGGTTGTTTGTCATAATACATGGTGGATTGATTCTGGTTCTACAATCCATGTTTCAAATACCTTGCAAGATTTTCTAAATCAAAGGAAACCATTGGAAAGTGAACAAAACATCTATTCATGAAACAAGACAAGTTCACATGTGAAAGCAATTGGGATGTATAGACTTATTTTAGATTCTGATTTTGTTTTAGATTTGAAAAAGACCTTTTATATTCCAAGCTTCTCTAGAAATTTAAATTCAGTGTCAAGACTTGAACTCTCAGGATATTCCTTTAATTTTAATAAAATCTTTATTAATTTATTTTATAAATCTAAGCTTATTGAGAATGGTACATTGTCTGATAATCTTTTTTAAATCAATTTAAAAAATAATACTTCTTATAATGTGATGCACGCCCAAACTAATACAGGTATGAAAAGATGTGTTGTGAATGAAAATTCCTCTATTTTATAGCATCAAAGATTAGGTCGCATCTTCATTGAGAGAATTAAAAGATTAGTAAAAGATAGAGTACTTGATACTCTTGATTTTACTAATTTTGGCACTTGTGTGGATTGCATAAAGGAAAAGCAAACCAACAAGTCTAAGAAAGATGTCAAGAGGAGTTCAGAAATATTGAAGATCATACATACAGATATCTATAGTCCATATATAGACTCGTATAGTCAGAGATACTTTATCTCATTTATTGATGACTATTTATGATATATATATATCTACTTGCTTCATAATAAGAACGAAGCATTAGATGCCTTTAAGGTATTCAAAGCAGAAGTAGAGAAACAATATTGCAAGCAAATTAAGATCATGAGATTAGATAGAGGAGGAGAATATTATGGTAGATACACTGAGGATGGATAAGCACCTGATCTGTTGCTCGATTTCTTGAAGAAAATAGAATTATTGTACAATACATCATGTTGGGGTTTCCAGACCAAAATGGTGTAGCTGAAAAAAGGAACCGAACACTATTGGATATGGTGAGAAGCATCCAAGCTACCTAAATCTTTATGGACTGAATCTCTTAAAATGGCCACGTATATATTAAACCGAGTTCCAACCAATGCTGTTTTTAAAACACCACTTGAGTTATTTAAAGGTTGGAAACCAAGTTTGCAGCATATACATATTTGGGGATGCCCATCTGAAGTAAGAGTTTAAAATCCATAAGAAAGAAAACTGGACCCAAGGACTATTAGTGGATATTTTATTGGATATGCTATGAAGTCCAAGGGTTATAGATTTTATTATCCATCTTACAATACTAGGATTGTGGAATCAAGAAATGCAAAATTTCTTGAGAATCACTTGATCAGTGGGAGTGATCAATCTCAGTGTTTGGCTTCTTCTGAGAAAAATATTCAGATATTCTAGCTTTCACTTCAAGTGAGAGATTAGTTATCATTCATAGCACCCCTCAAGCTCAAATAGGTGCTCAACAACCAGTCATTGAGATTCCATAAGCTGCTGATAATAATCTAGAAGATCTTGTTGTTCAACAATAATTAGCTGTGCAAGATACTCCTCAGGAGGTCATTGATACAACATTAAGAAGATCAACTAGAATAAAGAAATTAGTCATTCCTAGTGATTATATTATATATCTATAGGAATCTGACTATAACATTGGAGCCAAAAATAATCCTAAAATATTTTCACAAGCCATGAGTTCTAAGGAATCAAACTTGTGGTACAATGCCATGAAGGATAAGATGAATTCTATGGCATCTAATCGAGTCTGGGATCTTGTTGAGTTGCCTGATGGTGTAAAAGCTATTGGATGTAAATGGGTCTTTAAAACAAAGAAAGACTCACAAGGCAATATTGAGATATATAAAGCAAGGCTAGTTGCCAAAGGGTTCACTCAGAGGGAAGGAATCGACTACACGGAGATATTTTTTTTCTGTATCCAAGAAGGATTCTCTCCAAATAATTATGGCATTGGTAGCTCATTTTGATTTTGAGTTACATCAAATGGATGTAAAAACTGCATTCCTTAATGGAGATCTAGAGGAAGAGATTTATATGAAATAGCCTAAAGGATTTTCCTCTAGTGATGGTGAGCATTTGGTTTGCAAGCTTAAGAAATCCATATATGGATTGAAACAAGCCTCACGTCAGTGGTATTTAAAATTTTATGATGTGATCTCTTTCTTTAGTTTTGAAAAGAACATTATGGATCAATGTATATACCAGAAGGTTAGTGGAAGCAAAATTTGTTTCTTAGTCCTATATGTTGATGACATTCTACTTGCAACCAATGATAAAGGGTTTTTATATGAGGTGAAACAATTTCTTTTTAAGAATTTTGATATGAAAGATATGAGTAAGACATCTTATGTCATTGGCATTAAGATCCATAGGAAAATATCCCGAGGCATTTTAGGATTATCTCAAGAAACTTATATCAATAAAGTCTTGGAGAGATTTCGGATGAAAGATAGTTCACCAAGTGTTGCACCCATAGTGAAGGGTGACAAGTTCATTTTGAATCAGTACCCTAAAAATAAACTTTAATGGGAACAGATGCACGACATTCCATACGTTTTAGTTATTGAAAGTCTAATGTATGCTCAGGTTTACACAAGACCTGATATTGCAGTTGCAGTAGGAATATTGAGAAGATATCAGAGTAATCCAGGTTTAGACCACTGGAGAGCTGCTAAAAAGGTCCTGAGGTATCTTCAAGGGACCAAGGACTACATGCTCATGTATAGATGAACTGATCATTTGGAGGTAGAGGGTTACTCAGATTCGGACTTTGCTGGTTGCGTTGATTCTCAAAAATCAACATCATGATTTATATTTATGTTAGCTGATGGAGCCATATCATGGAGGAGTGTAAAGCAGACTTTGACTGCTACCTCTACTATGGAAGCAGAGTTCGTTGCTTGTTTTGAGGCTACATCGCATGGTGTATGGTTGAAGAGTTTTATCTCAGGACTTAGAATTGTTGATTCTATTGCTAGGCCACTTAAATTGATTTTATTGCTAGGCCACTTAAATTATACTTTGATAATTCAACTGTTGTATTTTGGCTAAAAATCATAGGAGTGGTAGTCGAAGTAAGCACATCGATATTAAGTATTTAGCCATAAGAGAATGTGTTAAAGAAAATAAAGTGGTCATAGAACACGTTATCACTGAATTCATGATAGCTGATCCTTTAACTAAAGTCATGCCAATTAAGAATTTTAAGGATCATGTGGTGCGAATGAGAATTGGTCCCATGATATAATTTAGTTGCATGGATAACTTTTTGTACAATGAAACTCTTATTTTAGTTATTTTTTATTTCTCATTTGGATGTACACATTATTTGACTTTTAAGAAATGATAAAATTTTATTTTAGACTCTGAATAAACATAAGATTTATTTATTAAGTTATGTTGTCACATTTGGAATAGTGGTAAAGGAATTGAATGCATTGTAATACATGGAAGATAATACTCAATTATAGAGGATATATCGCCATGATTCATATATTTGATTTCTTTTTTGGTGTTGAGGACTATGGATTAAAATAAAATATACAGACCAAGTGAGAGAATGTAGTATCCTACAGGTGATGATCCTATTTTATTTTATTTTATCTGGTAACCACTTGCAGATATATCTCAATCTCTTGGAGATAACTCTCAACAATATTCATCCATTAATTAAAATTAAGTGATAACTATATCTTTTTGAAATTTAAAATACTTACTTTGTGGGAGTAAACGATGGAAGGGAGTTAAGAAAGTCTCTATAAATAGAGATTCCTTCTGAAGGTTTTTGATATCACATATCTGTTGAGGAGCGCGGAATACCCCTAAGATCACGGCTATAGCGTATATGAGTAATACAAAAACTTTTACCGTTCTAATCTATGAGTATAAGATCATACCTTCATATTTAAACCTTGGAACACTTTGATTCGATTGCTCGACCTCAACCTTTTAGCCTTCCACCGTATTCCCGAAAATACCTTCTTTCTCTCACAAGATGGTGGGATCTCTCGGCCGACCTAGGGTTTCTTGTTTTTCTTTTTCCTCAAAAATATTAACCCTAGCAACCAACTGAGAGGGTATTTATAGAGCTACAACAGGGACCAATAGGCAAATATGAAAAGGACTTCCCACGTAATTAAATCTCCCAATTCTACCCGGGTTAGGATCCAATTACGTAAATTACAATTCATTCCACTAAAGAATTATAATTGTACTCCTAATCATATTCGAATTTATATTTTCGAGCCTTTAATATTAAATACTTATTATCTCCCCACGTTAAGATTACAGATATCCACCAATTAAATTTAATTACTGACAATATAATTTAATTGGCTTTTATTATCCTTGAGACTTATCCACTTAACTTATTTGATGTATCGGATTCAAAATCCACTTGCAAGATTTGATACAATCAAAACTTATAAGCTTTCTCAAGGGGATATCATCAATCCAAATTAACAGGATGTGGATTCCTTCAACTATTAATATTCACCATATATATAATGTTATTACCCAACCCACTGAGTTTATTGACTCATATAGAATCTCACTCTATGTGTAATCAAAGCAATAATCACTACATACACGTGTCTAGAAATAGAATTCGGATTAAGAGCATAAGTAATCATAATATTCATGAGTTTTAAATTAGTTTATAAAGTCAGTATAAAATAATTAACTCAACTGGGTCCTGTTCAATACACACAAAGTGTACTAGCACAAATAGTTAGAATAAACCATTCCCCGTAGTCAAGACAGACCTACCAAAAATTTGTGCTACAGTTCTACTGATGGTGTGTCCAATTCCATCTAAAACTGTGAACAATAAACTTGTATTCCAAAAGAACCGATGATCTAGTCTTCTGTGTGTAGGCCGTACTCTACACACTAGATCAAATACTCTTTGTAAATACTAGACACATGCACATATATAGTAAATGGCACACATTGCTCAAAATGAATTCTCATTAAAATATAAAGACATAACATAAAGCATATCTTTTAGTCTATATCTCTATCAATCTTCCACTTAGACTCAAAGCAATGCTTGTGCACATCTAACTCCCATGCCCTCTACATGTCTATCAAAAACTTTTGAAGTTAAACTCTTTGTAAAAGGATCTGCCAGGTTGTCCTCAGATGTAACCTTGGTCACAAGCACGTCACCTCTTTGCACGATGTCACGTATCAGGTGATACTTACGCTCAATGTGTTTAGATTTCTTATGGGTCCTGGGTTCCTTCGAATTAGCAACTGCCCCACTATTATCACAATAAAGTGTAATAGGTAATTGCACTGAAGGTATCACACTAAGATCCAAAAGAAAGTTTCTTAGCCAAACAGCCTCTTTTGCAGCCTCAGATGCAGCCACATACTCAGCTTCCATGGTAGAGTCAGCAACACAAGTTTGCTTCACACTTCTCCAACTAATTGCTCCACCACCCAAAGTGAACACATATCTTGAGGTTGATTTCCTAGATTCATTATCTGATTGGAAGTCCGAATCTGTATATCCTATAAGCACAAGACTATCTTCTTGGTAAACTAACATATAATCTTTAGTCCTTTTCAGGTACTTAATTATATGTTTTACTGCAGTCCAATGTTTTTGCCCAGGGTTAGACTGAAATCTGCTAACCATGCCTACGGCAAAACAGATATCAGGTCTAGTACATAGCATAGCATACATTAGGCTTCCTACTGCATAAGCATAAGGAACTGCCTTCATACTTTCTATCTCTTCAGGTGTCTTAGGACACTGATCCTTAGATAGAGAAATTCCATGCCTAAAAGGAAGAAATCCTTTCTTGGAATTATGCATACCAAAACGGGTGAGAATTTTATCGATATAAGTGGCTTGAGATAAGCATATCATCCTTTGCTTGCGATCTCGCAAAAGCTTGATCCCTAGGATGTGACTTGCTTCTCCCAAGTCCTTCATATCAAACTGTCTAGATAACCATACCTTGATTGAAGATAACACTCCCATATCGTTTCCAATAAGTAAGATGTCATCCACATATAGCACCAGAAACACCAAAGTTTTTCCATCATGCTTCTTGTACACACATGACTCGTCAGGACTTTGATCAAAACCATAAGATTTAATAGCATGATCAAAACGAGTATTCCAAGATCTAGATGCCTGCTTAAGTCCATAAATGGACCTCTTAAGCTTGCACACCAAGTGCTCCTGGCCTTTTACTATAAAACCGTCTGGTTGCATCATGTAAATGCACTCGTCAAGATTTTCATAAGAAAGCTGTCTTGACATTCATTTGCCAAACTTCATAATCAAAATGAGCTGCAATGGATAAGAGAATCCGGATAGACTTAAGCATAGCTTCTGGTGAAAAGGTTTCCTCATAGTCGATCCCTTCTTTCTGAGTAAAACCTTTTGCAACTAGCCTAGCCTTGAAGGTTTCCACCTTCCCGTCTACTCCTCTCTTCTTCTTATAGATCCACTTGCATCCGATGGGTTTTACTCCCTTGGGTGGTTCTACAAGATCCCAGACCTGATTAAAGTGCATAGACTCTATCTCTGATTTCATAGCATTTTGCCAAAGAGTTGCATCTTTATCCTGTAATGCTTCATTGTAGCTACTGGGTTCAGTATCCAGTTCATCAGAGATTCTGTCATATGACTCTCCAAGAACATATACCGTTTAGGTGTATTTACAACCCTCCCACTACGACGAGGCACAACCTGATTGTATGTGCTTGTAGTAATACGATATGACTCTGATCCTTGTGCTCCATCAACCTGCACTGGTTTTGAAACTGGTGCATTAATGGTATCCTTTTGTATCAGTTCAGGGTTAGTCCATGTTACTATACTTCTCCCACTACGAATAGTTATTGGGAAGTTTGGGAACCCACTTTCTTGTGGTGTTTCTGCTTGTACTATTGATATTAAAGAGCCAGTCTTTTATCGCCTCTCAACTCTTCTAGAGCAATTTTACTTCTGGGTTTGTGGTCTATAATATAGTCCTCCTCTAAGAATCGGGCATTGGTGCTAACAATGACCTTCTGATCCTTAGGACAATAAAATAAACCACCTTTTGTTCCTTTAGGATATCCAACAAAGAAGCATACATCTGTCCTTGATTCCAACTTATCTGGTTTGCCTTTTAGTACATGTGCTGGACAACCCCAAACCCGAACATGTCTTAGACTAGGCTTGCGCCCAGTCCACAGTTCTGTGGGTGTCTTAGGTACTGACTTAGATGGTCCAAGTTAAGAATATATGCAGCTGTCTCTAATGCATATCCCCAAAACGAAATAGGTAAGTCTGAATAACTCATCATAGATCTAACCATATCCATAAGAGTCCTATTCCTTCTTTCAGCGACACATTCTGCTGTGGCGTACTAGGTGCAGATAACTGGGATTCAATCCCAGCATCTAATAAGTAATCTGTGAACTCCCCTAAGAGGTACTCGCCACCACGATCGGATTGTAGTGTCTTGATATTTTTACCATGACGGTTCTCCGTTTCTGCCTTAAAAATTTTAAATTTTTCAAAGCATTCAGACTTACGGCGCATCAGATAAATATACCCATATCTTGAGTAATCATCAATAAAAGTGATAGTACTCAAAACCACCTCTAGCTTGGATGTTCATTGGGCCACACAAATCAGAATGAACCAATTCTAATATCTCCTTAGCTCTATTGCCTTTGGCCAAGAATGGCCGCTTGGTCATTTTTCCTTCTAAGCAAGATTCACAGACCGATAGTGCCTCTACTTCCAATGAACCTAATGGTCCATCATGAACCAGTCTAGAAATCCGTCTTAGATTTATATGACCTAGGCGCAAGTGCCAAAGATAAGTTTGATTCATTTCAGAAGGATGTTTTCTCTTACATGGTCTATTATAGTTATTCACTTCATTTAGTTGCACAGTAGGAGAAATAGGATTAATAATATAAAGACCATCCACCAATGTACCAAAACAGATAAAATGTTTATTTTTCTTAATAACAACGGAGTCATTAAAATAAACTGAATATCATCATCAACCAACTTAGAAACTGAAATTAAATTCCTTCTAATTGAAGGTACAAAAAAATAGTCCTTTAATATTAAAATTCTATTTCTACTAAAAGAAAAGCTAAAATCTCCCACTGCAACTACTGACACTCTTGTGCCATCTCCCAGAAATATGTAAATCTCCCCATCACTTAGCTGTCGGGTCTGCTGGAACCCCTGCAAAGAATTGCAAACATGATTAGTGGCTCCCGTATCTACACACCAGCCACTGGTAGATAACAACACTAAACAAGTTTCAACTACAAGTGAATGAGATATACCTTTAGCCTGTTTCCTGGCAAGCCAAACTGGACATTGCTGCTTCCAGTGACCTGGCTGCTTGCAGACAAAGCACTTTCCCTTCTTTTTTATTTCCCCATTGGGCTGTGGGGCCTGATGCTGTTTCTTTTTCTGAACCTTTTTCTTCTTCTTAGCATGAGACTTCGAAGAAGAACCTTTTTCAGTAACCATAGCAACTGCAGGCTTCTTAATGAAACTCTCTGCTACCTGAAGTTCTTTAAGTAGCTCTGCGAGTGAAAAATTCATTTTGTTCATGGTATAATTTAGGCAGAACTGCTTAAAAGAATCAGGTAGGGACTGGAGAATGATATCAACCTGGGTTTCCCCATCCATCTCCGCTCCAAGGATCTCCAGTTCATTCAGAAGACTAATCATCTTTAGAACATGACCCTGACAGGAGTTCCTTCAGCCATATTAGTGTTCATCAGTTCTTTCATCGCAGTCTGCCTAGCTGCACGACTCTGATCCCCAAACATTTCTTTGAGGTTGAACATCATGTCATAGGCAGAGGGCATAGATTGATGCTGATGTTGCAGAACATTTGACATAGATGCCAATAAGTAACACCGCGCCATCTCATCAGCCTTAACCCACTTACGGTAAGCTTGGACTCCTCATCTGAAGCCCCTTCATCGGGCTCTGCGGGACAGACCTGAGTGAGCACATACTTGTACCCTTCTGCAGTTAACACTATATCCAGGTTTCTTTTCCAATCAATGTAATTAGGACCAGTCAATTTGTTTTCTTTGAGTATCACAGCAAGTGGATTGAAAGAAGACATTTTAATCCTGAGAATCATTCATACATCAAATAAGATATCATGAGCAATAAACTTTAAATTCAAAATTATAAGTAGGGCCCCTCAACCACTACAAAATAAAAGAATTTGCCAGTAGCCTAGTACATTTTGAATAGTATGCCTCGATGGGAGGACGTCTACTACTCATCATTTATCTAGATAATAAAACCTATTAATTTTACTATCTAGGTAAAAGGTAACATACCAAGTAAAATTAATTAGCTGGCTAACTTTGGTCATATAAATATTTGTAGTGACTCCGATGGGGAGGATACGAATATTTATACCTAAGTGTATACCATCACTCAATCCTAGATCCATTGTCCCATGGTGGATCCCTCAGATGGAGAGGTAATCCAACATTAACAACTACTAGGGATTATTCTTGGTGAGCTGGCAATCAATTTCATCCTATGGGGAGGAAAGCACTAATGCTAACACATGAAATTAACTACCTCACCAATAAACAAGTGATGGGACCATAGGATTTAAATATGATTAATTCCCTCTCCCACTTAGTTATTTAAACAATATTTTGAGGGTTATAAAACTTGTGTTTGATTATCTTATAAATTCAAAACACAAACAGCAAGTGATTATCCAATTAACCATGTTCTCCTAGTTATAGACATAAGAACAAAAGGATAAACAATCAAGTATGCAACATAACCAATATAAACAAGATAAATAAAATCCCTGTTATTATGGTCAAAATTCTTCATGTAGATGAAGATCCCATTGCACTATGATTGCTACTTTGCTCGATGATTTGCCGCTTCGCATACGGGGGTCTGGGGGCTGACCCCCAGCGGGGATCGACGATTTGCCGCTTTGCATACGGGGTTTGGGGCACCGCCCCAAAAACAAACAAAATTTGCTCTTCCAATTCCTTCGGATTTTTTTTTCAGAATCCTTTCCTGCAATGAATTCTCCTTAGAATCCTATCTTCTTTTTGATCATATCCTGCAACGGATTCTCCTTAGAATCCTATCTACTTTTTGATCATATCTGCAACAGATTCTCCTTAGAATCCTATCCTGCAACCGATTCTTCCTTAGAATCATATCCTGCATGGATTCTCCTTAGAATCCTTTCCTGCAATTTGCAGCAGGTCTTCTTCCTCCATCAGAGCCGCACCAGATTACAAAAATCCTATGCCTCCATATAGGAGTTCACATGCTACGTATTTACAATCACAAAGCTCTCAAAAAACCGGAGCATACATGCTATGAAATATTACAATGATCCTACGCCTCCTTAAACCGGAGTTCACAAAACAGATCTAAGCAATATCAAATCAAAACACATACATTCATGTGACCATAATAACAGGATAGAAACCTACAAAATAACGTTAGCAGCAAGCACGATCTATCCCATGCATGCATATTCCGATTAATGGAGAACATGGTCGCATTATTCATATACAGTATCAGCCGTGGCTCTGATACCGCTGTTGGGGAGCGCGAATACCCCCAAGATCATGGTTATAGCGTATATGAGTAATACAAAAACTTTTACCATTCTAATCTATGAGTATAAGATCATACCTTCAGATTTGAACCTTGGAACACTTTGATTCGATTGCTCGACCTCAACCTTTTAGCCTTCCGCCGTATTCCTGAAAATACCTTCTTCTCTCACAAGATGGTGGGATCTCTCGGCCGACCTAGGGTTTCTTGTTTTTCTTTTTCCTCAAAAATGTTAACCCTAGCAACCAACTGAGAGGGTATTTATAGGGCTACAACAGACCAATAGGCAAATATGAAAAGGACTTCCCACGTAATTAAATCTCTCAATCCTACCCCGGGTTAGGATTCAATTACGTAAATTACAATTCATTCCACTAAAGAATTATAATTGTACTCCTAATCATATTCGAATTTATATTTTCGAGCCTTTAATATTAAATACTTATTATCTCCCATGTTAAGATTATAGATATCCACCAATTAAATTTAATTACTGACAATATAATTTAATTGGCTTTTATTATCCTTGAGACTTATCCACTTAACTTATTTGATGTATCGGATTTAAAATCCACTTGCAAGATTTGATACAATCAAAACTTATAAGCTTTCACAAGGGGATATCATCAATCCAAATTAACAGGACGTGGATTCCTTCAACTATTAATATTCACCATATATAATATTATTACCCAATCCACTGAGTTTATTGACTCATATAGAATCTCACTCTATGTGTAATCAAAGCAATAATCACTACATACACGTGTCTAGAAATAGAATTCGGATTAAGAGCATAAGTAATCATAATATTCATGAGTTTTAAATTATTTTATAAAGTCAGTATAAAATAATTAACTCAACTGGGTCCTGTTCAATACACACAAAGTGTACTAGCACAAATAGTTCGAATAAACCATTCCCCGTAGTCAAGACAGACCTACTAAAAATTTGTGCTACAGTTCTACTGATGGTGTGTCCAATTCCATCTAAAACTGTGAACAATAAACTTGTATTTCAAAAGAACCGATGATCTAGTCTTCTGTGTATAAGCCGTACTCTACACACTAGATCAAATACTCTTTGTAAATACTAGACACATGCACATATATAGTAAATGGCACACATTGCTCAAAATGAATTCTCATTAAAATATAAAGACATAACATAAAGCATATCTTTTAGTCTATATCTCTATCAATATCATATATGAGAAACCATACGAAAGCCAGGGAGAGATTGGGTCCCTGATCAAGAGTAAATCCTGAGGGTATACACCATCGTTGTGCGATTGCTCATTGATTGAAAGCACTCAACTCAACTCAACTCAATCAAGATTCAGATCCTCAGGAGGTATATCAGATCCTTAAGAGGTAGATCACAAACAATGGTTGGAGATAATACATTGATCCTGTTAATATTCCTGTGTAGATTTTTTAAAATCTCTAACAACTATTACATATACAGTTGAACAAGCTATCACATACAAAACCTTGACATTATTCGAGCATAAAGACGTAACCACGTACCAAGTCATCAAATTCAAGCTAAATTGCAAATCTCAACACAAATAGAGCCACAGGAAAACCAGTTGGTGCACCACTGATATTCTTTATTAGATCATGCATAATTATATGCATAAGAATTCCTGTGATGGATATTACTAAGAATGTGATATCATAATGATCAAGTAAACTATAAGATGAGAGCATATTACAACTGCATCCATATGGCCGTCAACAAATCTCTCTGTGTTTGTGTCATCAGAGGGCCATATGACTGTCTCTATTAACCGTTCGCGCGTCAGCTGCAAGTTCTTATCAGAAATTTGTTGATACATCTTTGCGTGATCACATTTCTGATCATCAAAAGGACTAAGTTTATTTACATATCACATAAGCAGTGATGCTAAATTACATTTATGCACATTGCCTTGATCCATTGACCATAGAGGTGAAGGCGTGTAATCATCACTCTTTGTGCTAGGTCTTGCTTCTCCTACAAATTGTACAAGAGGAAAAAAAAAAAGTAACTAAGACTCATCAATACAAATTACTGCATTTTGGTCACTCATAGGGTTTACAACACTACCTTCCCAAGAATACGTAGAAAACGTTTACCATCACTTGGTTTGTTGGTTGCAACGAAACTGTAAGACATCATATGGTCATAAGCATGCAGGCCATGATATATCTAATACTATGGGATAAATATAACTGAAAATGATGCATCTAAAAGCATTGAATATTAATTGATTTACTTATAGAACCACATGTAACTGGGTGGATTCATTTCATAAAGCTGGTGAAGAACAGTCCTCACAGCTTTACAAGTAATTGATAAGTAACTGAGAGGCAAAGAGTCGCATAGTTACACATGAGAAAATTCCTACTCCTTGTTTGTATAATTTATGTGTGGACAGCCATCTCATACAAGATAAACATTTAGCCAATATTCAAAAAGAATAAAATTTAGATAAGTAGCATGGTAATAACTTTGCAACTTGAAAAGCTGGTTGAGGAATTTATAGTTTATACCTTAAGCAATAAGTTATCACTTTGGACATGGTGACAGCTTAGTTTTACAAGGTATATTTGCAGACATTTCTCTTAATAAGGAGGAAAAGATGAGTAGTATCAGTATAATTTTGCACATTATTGTATTAAAGTTATTTAAGTACAATAGAATGCAGCCTAAGTAGATGCATAAAAAACTATGATCTATGTATCTGTTGGATTTTTCTTTTTCCTAACAAAAATACACCAACACAACATGGCATTTTCATGGACATGCGTGCCTAATTATTTACTCTATGATGCTACCTCTATTAGCTCGTAACCAGCATAAGCATGACATGAGATACTCTAATTCATGAATGAAAGGTATCTTCGATGAATGCAGAAGATATCAAGTGTATAACAACTCTACACTCAATGTGATGTAGAATGATGAGCATCAGTTACTACCTTGTGCAGACTCTGTTTTGGAATCCACATAAATAAATTGTGTTTTTTTTTTTTTTTCCTTTTCTTAAGCAAGAATTTAACCATGTTAGCACCCATCTCAAGCCCCACTTATGAGTAGGATGGATGCTATATGTGAAACAATGAGAAATAATCTAAAAAGCTCCAAATAAACCATAACTCAGTTAAAGATTGCAGGACATAATATAGAAAGCTGGTCTTATATCACAGTGCAGCATTCGCTGATTATGGTGGCTCTTAGATAACCAAGTTGTTCTCAATCCTTAAGACTCCAAGGCTGCAAGAAATCTAACCAATAAGTAAATAGACTGTTCACAAGTTACATCATTTTCTTGTTCAGTTATCTTTTCTATGTTGTTACAACCTTACAGACGATGATCTGCCCAACTTCAATAGTCAATGTGTTTGTCGAAGAGAGTTAAAAAAATAGTACGTAGAATATTCTATTTTGGTTCATCCAATCTTGAATCAATGGTTTGAAGGCTCCATAAGATCCCTATGTGAAGTGTCATAGGATTATAGCTCATCTCCATCTCCTACCCATTTACACAAAGTCAACTTAACCCAGTAGGAATTGTAAAAACCCAATGACACCGGAAATCTGTCTTGAGAGAAGAAACAACATGACAAAGAATTCCACTCTAGAATTATACACCTTAAGAACATACACTCCTGCATTCGTTTCTGCCTTTCCTCCTGTTCACTTATCACATCCCACTAGCCTCCTCTTGAGCCTCTGTTTCTAGCTTCATCAAATTCTAGAAAAAAGAATATTTACATAATCTTTTTGTAGCATAATTAAGGCCCCAACATAAATGCTGAAACTGAATCTACGGAACTCTAAAGAACCCAACTTATTGAAAGAGAATTGTGGTTCCCAGCTGAAATTTTCATTTCTCTATCCCTAAGCAATTTCAAACAATTCTCTAAAACAAAATCCCAGCCATCATGCATATTTCTTGATGGAATTGGTACCTCATAAATTAGCACGTTATCTAACACACCTCTATGGATGTCATGATTGATCTAGATGCTTATCAACCAAGTCCCAACCAGATCATTGCAATCCACACCCTGTGCCACATAATATGTTCTTTTTATTTTAAAGCCCCTTGCACCTAAGCACATTCTTCACCTTAGGCAAGTCCAATCATGACAAGAATCATCTTCTTTCATTATAGTAAATCACAATTTCGTGTTCCTAAAAAAAATCTGCAAAAGTAATTTACAATTTTTTCCCCTCAAATTTTGTCATCTTTTTTCTCTTTCCCAAAGTTGAAATATCCTTGGGCTCTTGTGGTCTAATAACATTAATAACATTTAAAAACGGATCTAATAAAAGTCAAATAGACTTTTTTCTTAACTAGAAAGATAGATAAAATAACATGCAAAGTTGTAAAGTTATTCTAGGAAAAGTTTAACTTCATATATAGAATAATGGTAGCAGATATATGGATAAAAATAAAATCTAGAGTAAAACGTAAAATTATTAATCCAAAATAAATGGTGAAATTTGAAAGGAGAAAAACTAGAATTATTTAAAGAAAAGTTAGTAAGAGAAATGGCTATGAATATAAATAGTGATCCTAATTTAATGTGAGAAAAAGTAACTAAATATATAAAAAACATAGCAAAAGAAGTTCTAAGAGAATCAAAGGAGTAGGACTAGTAGGAAAGAAAACTTGATGGTGGAACAAGAAAGTTCAAGCTGCCATCAAGCTTAAAAGGATAAACTATAAAATTGGCAAGAGCTAGGATGAAGAAAGTCTTAAAAAGTATAGGGATGCAAATAAAGAAGCTAAAAAAGCAGTAAGTAATGACAAACTTAAAGCCTATGATAATTTATATAATAGACTAGATACGAAAGAAGGTGAAAAGACTATATATAAACTAGCAAAACTAAGAGAAAAGAAAATAAAAGATCTTGACTATTTTAAATGTATTAAAGATAAAAATGAAAAAGTCTTAGTAAAAGAAGAAGTGATAAAAGAATGATGAAAAAGTTATTTTAAAAAATTATTAAATAAAATAATTTGGTAATTTAAGAAAAGAAGGATGTGATAACCTGGGAGTAACAAATGGATATAAATTTTTTCATAAATTTAGCATGCTTGAGGTTAAAAAGGCTTTGAGTAAATAAAAAATGCAAAGGCATTATGACCAGATGCAATCCCTATTAAGGTTTGGAAAGGCTTAGGAGAAATTAGAGTCATATGATTAACCAATTTATTTAACAGGATTGTAGCAACTAAAAGAATGCCGGATGATTGGAGAAAAGCATATTAATACCCATATATAAAAATAAAGGAGATATTCAAAACTATGAAAATTATAGATGGATTAAGCTAATGAGTCATACAATGAAATTATGGGAGAGAGTAATAGAAAATCGAATAAGAGCTGAAACTTTGGTGTCAAATAATCAATTTGGATTTATGCCTCGACCATGGAAGCTATTTATTTATTAAGAAGTTTGATGGAAAGATATAGAAAACAGAAAAAAGACCTTCATATAGTCTTTATTGATTTAGAGAAAGTATATGATAGAGTACCTAGAGAAATAATAGATGAATTTTAGAGAAAAAAGAGTTACCAAAAGGTATATAGAATTGATAAAAGATATATACGATAGAGCAATAACTATTATTAAAATAACAATAGAAGAAACTAGTGAGTTTTTAATTACTGTAGGTTTTCATCAGGGATCTGCCTTAAGTTCGTATCTTTTTGCACTAGTTATGAATAAATTAATCAAATATATTTAAGATGATATCCTATGGTATATGTTATTTGCAGATGATATAGTGTTGATTGATAAAACTAAATCTGGAGTAAATGCTAAGCTAGAGATTTGGAGAGAAGCTTTAGAATCTAGAGGTTTTAAGATTAGTAGAACTAAAATTGAATATATGAAATGTAATTTTAGTGGGAGTAAAAATACAAAAGAAGAAACAGTAAATATTGCAAACCAAGAGATATCAAAGAGTGAAAAGTTTAGGTATTTGGGATCAATTATCTAGCAGAAAGATGAAATAGGTGAAGATGTGAATCATAGAGTTAAAACGGGATGGATTAAGTGAAGAAGTACTTCGGGAGTATTGTATGATCAGCGCATCCCATTAAAATTAAAAGAAAATTTTATAAAACCGTTATTAGACCAGCTATGCTATATGGAACAGAATGTTGGGTAATGTTGAAACAACATGTGAATAAATTAAGTGTAATAGAAATGCGTATGTTAAGAAGGATATGTGGTAAAACTTTAAAAGATAGAATTAGAAATAAACATATAAGAGAAATGATAGAAGTAGTCCCAATTGAAGATAAAATGAGAAAAAATCGATTACGGTGGTTTGGACATATACAATGTAGACCTTTAGATGCTCCAGCTAGAAAGAGTGATCTTTTAATAATCTATGGTAAGGATAGAGGTAGAGGTAGACCTAAACTAATATGGATAAAAAAAATTAAAAAAGATATAACTATTTGCAATCTGAATGTCAACTTGGTCCTAAATAGAGCAGAGTGGAGGAAGCAGATTCATGTAGCCAACCCTATGTAGCTGGGAAAAGGCTTAGATGAGTTGAGTTGAGTTGAGTCTTTGTGGTCACACTACAACAAATGTAAGCTTTGCCTACGATTTTCGCACCTACAAATTTAAAATTGTAGGCAAAGAAATCTTTTCCTATGATTTTTTAAAAATCATAGGTAAAGATTCTATAGTGAAAGAATTTCTAATATAAAAATAATTTTTTATTTTTTATTTTAGAAATACTTTTTCTACGTCAAAACCCAAAATCGTAGGGAAACGTGTTGCGGGCACCAGGATCAAACAGAGGTTACTGAGCTCATTATGGATTCTGATTGATGTAGTTAAACTTTTGATTCCTGTTAATTCATTTGAGTCTAGAGTCATTATAGATTTTTTACTTTATGTTGGTTTGACTTTAAGTTTTGTCAATATAAGTCCAGTAATTTTTTTTGAGTCAAGTATAAGTCCAGTAATTTTATTTTAGTCAAGTCAAGATTTATTGAGTCAAAGTATAAGAAGTTGAAGACCCAAGACCGTGAAGGACCACGTGCGCCACCTCAGTAGCCACATTGAATCCAAGTCAAAGTAGGCACCATCTACTCAATTAGGGTATCCCAAGATTTTCATAAAGTTATCTCAGCATAAAAGAAAGCAAATAAGCCTCCTATGAAAGGTGACTTACCGCCCACCCCTTATGGAAAGCAGAATATGGTGCCATCCCTTGATCTCTTTTCCTTGTTTCAAGATGCCCCCTATCTCCTTATTTGAAAAGCTATCCCCTGATCTCTTTTTCTTATTTCAAGATGCTACCTATCTCCTTATTTGGAAACAATATGATGCTCTTATTTTCTATATTTTTTCATGTAATTCAAGGGTTAGGGTTTATTATAAAAACCCCTCCCTTCTTCTTGTAAAGAAAAATTGATGATTAATAAAAAAAGAGTCTTCTTCTTCTATTTGTTGTGCTCCTGAGAATTGACACTCCATAAGGGAGAGGGTGAGAGGCCCAACAAATACCCATTCCAATACATGTTCCAAGCATCCCAGCCCCAAGATGCCAAGGTACTATGATCCTTAGATGAAGTCCTCCTTGCCTTCGGAACCATCTGAAGGAAAGCCAAAACATCCACGGAAGCATAGCTTCTTCCTTCATGCGCTTATCCCGAAGTTGTGTGATCCAATCTGTTGACCCGGATTGATTTTGATGATTACAAAACTATTAGGCAACTCTAAGCTTGATACAGGGAAGTTTGGTCACCTTGCAGGTAAGTATCTGCATGCAAAATTAACTGGTAAGAAAGTACTTCACTCTTAAATAATTTTATTGGCCTGGGAGTTAGCTGGTTAGCTAACTTGTTATTCCATTTAGCTAGCTGGCACAACTTTCAGGTAACTGGGAAGCTAACTCAGTGCTTGGCTAAACGTCCTTAATTCTTTAGCTAGCTGGTTAGCTAGCTTGTTAGCTAGCTGGTTAGCTAGCTTGTTAGCTAGTTGGAGTTCCTTCAGCTAACTAGTATGCTCATCTCAGTGCTTGGCCGAACGCTCTTTAATTTAGCTAGCTGGTTAGCTAGCTTTGGATGCCTTGGAGCTAACTGGAATTCATCTTAGCTAACTCCAGTTGCCTGTTAACTTTCCTGGCCGAATGGACTTAAATTTTAGCTAACTGTTGAGCTATCTGCCAGACCTTATAGCTAGCTGGCTGTTCTTTTAGCTAACTGCTTAGCTAACTATTTTATCCTGGAGCTAACTACTTAGCTAACTATTTTTCACAGGTGAGCTTGTGGCCGTGAGGTTTGAAAATTTAGTTAGCTGAAGAGCTAACTCCCTCTCTCTCTGGTCGTTTGGATTCTCTGCTTAGCTAACTGGAGAGCTAGCTATCTTTTGGTTAGTTAGCTGGAGAGCTAACTAAGCTGGGCGGTTTCTATGCTGTTTTTGAAATTAGTTGGCTAGTGAGCTAACTGACTATCATTTAGTTAGCTGATGAGCTAACTCCACTTCTCCTGTTACTCCTATAGCCGAGAGCTTTAAATTTTTAGTTAGCTGGTGAGCTAACTACCAATGCATGGCTCCTTTCTTCTATCATTTTGAATTGCATGTTAGTTAGCTGGAGAGCTAACTATCGTTTGCTTAGTTAGCTGGTGAGCTAACTAAGAGCTCTGCACCTTTTTCTCCTGGCGTTTACTTTTGCTGTTAGTTAGCTGGAGAGCTAACTAGCAACCATTTAGTTAACTATGGAGCTGCCTCTGGATGCTTTTTTCAGCTGTGGCCTCTCTTGTGAGCTAGCTGACTAGCTAGCTGAGGATTATTGCTTATGTCTTGGTCGAATGCTTTCTTGACTTCAGCTACCTAGAGTTATTTCCAGCCAACTGCCGCCTGAGTTCTTGAGTTTTCTTTTCCTCTCTCACTCTATCTCTATTGCTATTTTGAGCTACATTTAACTTTTGGATTTTTGAATCTTTGCAGTGATCTTCCTTCCTCAAATGGAGATCTGCATTCAATGCTTAAGGGAAACATTTATAACGGTTATATTTTCTTCCCATTTTTATTTCCATTTGTTCCTAATGTATCTGACGGATATTTTCTTGTTGGATGATTATAAATAGGTGGGATTAGAAGCACACTATGACGATTTTGAAAATATAGTTTAAAAGAAAAAGAGATCAAAGAAAAGAGCTTATATTGCATATTGTTGAGTGGTTGTTGCTGTGCATTCAAGTTCATTCATTGCTCCAAAAAGTCTTTTGGATCATTGAAGCTTTTCAAGCAATTAAGACTTCAGCTACTTCGACCTCGTTCATTTATTACTGAGTTTATTGCTTCAAAAATTGTAAAGTATATTCTGGATATTTGCTCATTGTAGGAGCTTCTCTTTATCATTCCTTGATCTTTTTGTAAAAAGGTTAGTGTTAACCCTGATTATTTTGGGCTTTCTTGTGCCTTGAAACAAGAGGACTAGCCTAGGTTTAGCTAGGGGATTTGGCTTCCTTGTGCCGTGAAATAAGAGGACTAGCCTAGGTTTGGCTAGGGGTTTTTGGTTGCCTTGTGCCGTATAAACAAGAGGGCTAGCCTAGTTCGGCTAGAGGTTGTAATCGTTGTGATACGATTAGTGGAATTCCTAAAGATTTTGGGGAGTGAATGTAGGTGCTGAGTTTGGCACCGAACCACTATAAACTTCTGTGTGTTTGTGGTTGTTTGATTCTCTATTGTTATCTTTCTGTGCACTCCACTACACCGCTGCAAATCAAATTAGGGTTTAAGTACATACTTGCATAGTAATTAATTTTTTAATAACCCAATTCACCCTCCTCTTGGGTTGCTACATCTGGGCAACACAATCTTTTAGGATGAAGACCATTATTGCCTCGTAATTAGATTCATCCCTTCTCATAAGTTCTGTTTTATTGAAGAAAGAGCATGTTCTAAGTAGTGTTTTCTCAACCCTAGGATCCTATTTTCTTTATTACTTAGTGAATCATGTTCTGCGGGTAGTTACTTTATTCTTTGTATATTCATCCTTAGTTTATTCTTACTCGTTTCGAGAAGTAAAGCACCTTATAATCTGAATTATTGCTCTACGTTAATCTTTTGCATGATATATCCTGCATCAGTTGGTATCAGAGCATTGTTAGGATATTCATGCATAGAGCTAAAAATTTTTATATGCTAAAAAAATTAATCCTCATTAAATCTGCAATTTTATTCTTATTTTTAGATCTACAACATAAATATATATATATATATATATATATATATATATATATATATATATATATATATATATATATATATATATATATATATATATATATATATATATATATATATATATATATATATATATATATATATATATATATATATATATATATATATATATATCTATATGTATTATATATATATATGTATATTTTACTTTAGGTTTTCTATGTGTATGCATGCATCCTAAATTCACTTAAGGGTCATTTCTTTATCTTAGGTAAGGGAAGGATTTCATCACCTTTTCTTGGATCCAAAACAACCACCCTCATCTCAATCCTAAGCCTAATTAAAATTTAGTACAAACCTAAAGCAAAGCTAAGGACACCTATATGGTTGAGTTCTAAGTTTTGTGATGAAACTAGTGCACTCAATCCTTCAATTATTTTTTTTGAAAGTGGTGTTTTAAGGCTAGGGGTCCAATGGCAAACACCTTAAGCAGACTTATAGTTCTCTAATTAGATTCCTGTGAGAGTGGGGGGAGCCTCCCATAACCCCACCTCTTACCTGGCCAGTGGAAAGGATAATTATTGAGTTGATTCATTCTACTTGAGTTTCTAGGTCTAAAACCCTAGAATGAATTTGTGTGTTGCATGACCACCAGATCAAGAGCCCATTACCATCCACCCCAAGCCTAATCTAGTTTAACTATGGAATCTAATCTCGAAACCCAATTGAGGGCCATTACTGAACAGCTTGCCCAATTGAACCATAGGTTTACCCAAATGGAGACATGGGTAGGGACCCTAGAAAAAGCCCATGAGACCCATACTGAGCATGAGTTTGTGACACCTCTCAACCCTAGAAGAGCCCTACACCATGACCCAATCTTGAAGCTTAATCAGAGGAGACCCAATCATGATTTTATGGACCAAGATGAGAAAGCCATTAGGAACATTAGGTTAGAAGCACATTTGATGGCAGTCTTAACCCTAAGGTATACACTGATTGAAAAGAAATATAGACTAGTACTTTGTGTGGTATAAAATGTCTAAGAGAGAAAGTTTAAGTTTGCTAAACTCAGGTTAGTTTGCCAGGTTGGGCTATGTTGGAGGAATGTTAAAAGGATAACTAAGCAAAGGGGAGACATACCCATAGCTACCTGGAGATCCAGAAAACTTAAGCTTAGAGAAAAGTATCTTTCTATATCCCATTACCAAAGACTTTAGATCAATGGCAGAGGCTGAGTTAGGAAAGCAAGACCGTATCTGAATACATAGCCAAATTTGATGAGTAGGTCATGAGGTGTAGCATAGATGAATCTGAAGTTGTGACCCTATCTAGATTTATGGTTGGACTACTTGAGGATATTTAGAGAGAATTATTTTTAAGAGAAGTCCAAGATCTTGAATGGGCTTATCAGATAGCTAAAGACTACGAGAGATTTCAAAG
Organism: Calamus simplicifolius; assembly: GCA_900491605.1. Lineage (NCBI taxonomy): Eukaryota > Viridiplantae > Streptophyta > Magnoliopsida > Arecales > Arecaceae > Calamus > Calamus simplicifolius. The sequence continues at coordinate 112,344 of UESW01001317.1, forward strand.
GGGACCTATAATCCATCGATCTGAACCCACTAAGAATGGTACACCTAATCAAAAATCAGGATCTAGTCAAGTGCACCCAAGCTGACTGATAAACACACAAATAATCATCATAAATATATTAATTAATAGATTAAATTACCTTTATTATTTATTATTTGATTATTTTATAATATTTTTAGGTTAAAGCCCCATCAACTTAAAGAGCTCAATTTTAGGAGTCTAACGATGCAAACGGCACTCAAATCGGACTTAAAATAAACTTGGAATTGAATTTACAAAGGATTTATTCTTGTTTGAATGAATCTTAAAGCAAACTCGGCAGATGATCTATCGAGTTCATCGTCTTCTTCACGCATTCATTCAAACGAATGCTTGTGACACGCGGGGTCTCCAGAGACTGATTTCTTTACCAAAAATATTGCCACTGGGAAGATCCTCGCCACGAAAAGATCCTTAACACCAGAAATTACCAAAAGTGCCCCAGATTTCATGGAATTAAAGAAGGAAGCCCATGATTTCTCCTTTCTCTGGTTCCATTGTTTGGTAGCAATTAAGGAAGATATTTGAAGCTAAATTGGAAGGAGAATCATCTGCAATCTCGCCACGATCCCTCTAAAATCTCTCCGCATTTATCCTGGTGTCAAATCGGGAAGTAACCTTGGAGTGGAAGGTGCTCACTGCATCCTCACCGCGTCTGAGCATCTATAAAGAGCTTCGGTTTGATAGAGTTCTGGAGCATCCGTGGGAGCATTCTGAAGGCGTCCATGGGAGCGTTCGGCAAGCGTCCATTCGTGGCTCGAAGGTGTCCGTGGAGGAAGAATAGTGATTGATCCGGTTCAGTCCGTGATCGGCTTGGCTCAGGCCATCTTCAGTTTGGTCAGGAAGAATCCTTAGTGTCGTTGCCTTCTTGATGTCAGAAAAGAAGTATTTTTAATTTTAATTATAATATGCTCTCTTGGATGCTATGAAATAAAATATTTATTCACGTTTAATTTTATTAAACGTGCTTCAAGAGAAAATAATTTTTGACTGATCTATTCCTAAAAGGGATGGGTCGTGATCTACGAGTATGGACCGTACTCTCATTAAGATAGATCATATCTTAATTACTTTCACAGCCAATTATCTATTTATTTAAATTTTTAATTACATAAATTTATTTCAAAATAACCATTCAAAGTCCATGCGGATTCGACCCCTTACTCTCGCTACTCTATTAGTGAAATTAAGATGTTTTAATCATTGCGCTACGATATGCATCAGATTTTGACGCCTTTGCAAAGGACTTAAGTGCAGTTATTTAAAAAAAAAATTAAAATTTATAAAAAAAATTATTACAAATTTTCTCTTAATTTTATTTTTAATTTTAATTTTTTAATAGTTATTGCTCTTTTTATTTTATTACTTTTTTTAGTTACCTTAATTATTAGAATTTCTTATTTCTTTTTAACATAAAAAAATTGCTTTCCTTCTTGTCACAAATCCACTTTTAACCTAATCAAAATTTTGTTTTAATTAACTTACCTTAAAGAGCCTGAAAGAAAACCCTAAGACATTTCATAAACATAATTAATTTAAAAAATAAAAAAATAAAAAAATAAAATATATGTATATTATTTTTATGCTTAGATTGACTTAGGTAAATTTATTTTCTGTAAAACTTAAAATTTTTCCATTAATATCTCATAATTTATTAGAAATTAGAAACTTAATCATAAAAATCTAAAATCTAAAAAAAAGTAATTAGAGTAATTTTGTTTGATAACTTCAAAAGCTTGACATCTGCTTGTTGCATGGCATTTTGATAATTAACTTTAAAGGCATAAACCCCTAATCAAGATAAGATTGGGAGTTGATCATCCTTCCTTGGCCCATAAACCATATCTTTCATTTTGCATTAACCCAAGTCTTTAATTTTAAAATTAACTAAACGTCAGCCCCTAAGGAACTCGAGCTCAATAGGACAAGGCATCCAAAATAGTTGGACCGGGTCGGGATTGACTGCTTAACTAGTGTCTAGAAAAGAAAATGAAAGTGGTTACTTAATTGATTCCGTTCGCTTACCTAGTAAGCAACAGGGGACCCCCACTGACCTTGCCCTTAACTTGCTAGTTGATCAGCTAATTTTTGACTTGAAGGGCTCCAAGGCGATCTTGGAAGTTAGGAGCTGTCTAGATCTAGGATAAACCTAGAGTAGAGAGTATAATCTTTATTAACTTGATTGCTAAGAATTATTAAACCATAATTAAATTATTATTCATTGCTCTTAGTTCTAGGAATCTTTTATGATATTTTCTTTAGAATCTTCTCATTTCTCTTCTATTATTTTATTTTAAAAAAAACTAAAATTATTGTTTACTTTAGAGTGCATTGGTAGGATGTATGCTTGGTCGCCGATCATTACAACCCAACCTTACACCCTTAGATCCTGAGATAGAAAGAACTTTTAGAGCAAATAGACTCAGAATTATGGACCCTAATAATGAAAATAATCCACCACGGCAGTTAAAGGAGTATTTCACTCCTTCAAAGTATACCTACTCTCCCTGCATTCAAGTACCTCCAGTAGAGTCTGTCCAATATGAAATTAAGTCGAATGTGATCCAAATGTTACCATCTTTCTATGGACTTACAAATGAGGATCCCTAAAACACTTAGATGAATTCTTAAAAATTTGCCCAACTGTCAAGATTCAAAATTTCTCTGATGATGCACTCATGGTTAAGTTATTCCCTTTTTCCCTAAAAGATAGAGCCAAGTATTGGTTAAATTCACTAGACACTATTATAATTTCAACTTTGGACCATTTTCAAAGAGAGTTTCTTAAGAAATACTTTCTATAGGAAAAACGAATCAAATTAGAACAGCCATAATAAGTTTTTTCCAGATAGATGGAGAGATGTTTCATGAGACATGGGAGAGATTAAAAGAACTGATTAGAAAATATCCATATCATGCCATACCCAAATGGCAACTGGTTCAGTGCTTTTATGATGGTTTGTTAGAAAGCACCGGCAAATGGTTGATGCTTCATGTGGTGGGACATTTATGTTAAAGAATGAACATAAAGCTTAGCAACTCTTTAAAATATTGAGTGAGAATTCATTACATCACTATCAATTGCTCGTAGAGACTCTCCTATAGGACCAAAAAAAGGTGAAATATATGAAATAGGTCATTCTACAATATATGTACTAAGGTAGATGAATTATCCCAGAAACTTGACCAAATTCTACAAGTTGAAAATACCTCTTCCCCATCTATCCAATTACATGAGATTTGTATAATTTGTTCAAGTCTGACCCATTCTATAGGTGAATGTCCAGCCGCATACCAATTTTCTGAGCTTGTTCAAGAGCAAGCCCACCAAACCCAACCCGAATGGCTCCTAGAACATGAAATGATCCATATTCGAATACTTACAATCCTGGCTAGCGAAATCATCCAAATTTTTCTTGAAAACCTCAACCTATAACCAATTCATCATCAATCAAACCTACTTACCAGGAGACCAATTTTAGAAGCATATCATATTCACAATACCCAAGCATCCCACAACCTCCACCAAATAGTCATCCTACTTTCGAAGACAAGGTGTTACAAGCATTGAAAGGGCTAGAAATGAATACTCAAATCCTTCACTCCCACATACAATCTATTGCAAAACTAGAAACTCAGATAGGTCAATTAGCCACAGCATTCAATAGAAGGGAGGAGGGTAGGTTACCTAGTTAGCCTATCGATAACCCGAAAGAACAATTCATGGCTGAGGAATCCAATAATCCTGATAAATTCTTAGAACATGCTAAATCAGTCATGACTCTAAAAAGTGGAAAAATGTTGAACCCGCCTGAACCAACCCAAAAATTAGTGGCTAAACCAAAAAAGAGAAAAAAATGAAGAAGAAAAGGAATTCAATGATCAAGCACTCACACCTAAATCCCCATTTCCTAGTGCTTTAGAATCTCCTTTGTCTTCAGACAAGAAGAATATAAAAATGAAAAAGATGCTTGAGTTATTTAAGCAAGTACAAATAAACTTACCTCTTCTCGATGCTATCAAGCAAGTTTCGGCTTATGCCAAATTTCTGAAGGATCTATGCACACAAAAATGAAAAGCAAAGTCACAATACCAAAAAAGATCTAGTTGACTGAGCAAGTCAGCTCAGTTGTTCAGCAAAAAACCCTACCCAAACTAAAAGATCCTAGTATCCTGATTATATCATGTGTCATAGGAAACTTCACAATCAAGAAAGCATTACTAGATTTGGGTGCGAGTGTAAACCTTCTCCCAAGTTCAATGTATGGGTTATTCGGATTTGGATAATTAAAACCCACGATAGTAACACTACAATTGGCAGATAGATTAGTTAAAGTACCTCATGAAATATTGGAAGATGTATTTTGACCTAATTATTGATTTTAATGATTAACAAAAGATATGAGTATATTCACTATGTTTCTGACAGATTTAATAAGTGTTTCAGGGATTAAAATGTTTAATCAATCAAAAGGAATAAAGGAATAAGTTTTGAATCAAATTTTAAAGGAATTTTTTTAAAGTTTAGAACTTGGAGTCGACACCCAAATAGTCAGGAGCCGACCCCAAGGTATTTCAAAAGATTTCTAGATTTTTGGCACCGTCCGGAGTTGACACCCAGAGTTTTGGAGCCGACTCCAACCTGAGATACAGAGAAGTGCATTTTATTTCAGTTTTTGGAGCCGACACCTAGAATTTAGGAGCCGACACCTAAGAGTTCGGGAGCCGACACCTGAGTTTCTGGAGCCGACTCTAACCTGAGAACAGAGAGCGTGTTTTATGGATATTTTTGGAGCCGACACTCTTGGATTCTGGAGCCGACTCCCGAAAGCAATGAGCTGACACTTAACTTTCTCGAAGCTGACTCCTCAACAAAACTTTTCTTTGCTATTTTTGGATATCCGATCTGAAGCCGACTCCAACCTGTCAGGAGCGGATTTTCAATTGTCAGAACGGACTCCAACGGTAATATTTTTTCCACCTAATCTCTAACGGTTATTTTTCTTTGTGTGTAGAAGTATCCAAGCATCTCACAACAGCTATATTTCCCACCTAAACCTTGGATTGAAGTACATAAAAGGAGGAATATCCGTTCGTTTGAAAATATAGAAAAAGGGGAGAACAAAGCAAGAAAAGAGAGAAAATTTCAGAAAATACTGAGAAAGAAGAGAGAAATCAAAAGGAAATACTCTGAGCTTAAATCCATCAATCCCAGAAAGTTCAAAGAGAAATCCACAAGCTTCTCAAGATCAAATCAAGGAGATTTCCAACATTTGAAGAGAGAAAGCAAAAGCCTCAAATCTTCAACTTCTCTACTGCATGAAAAAACTGAGCTGAGGCTGATTCAATCTTTCAATGGAGAAGAGGAAAAGAAGAAAAGAAGAAAAGCATACATTCAAAGAGCTTCAATCAGGCTTTTCTAAACCTTGTTATTTTATTTGATTATTTGCTCATTGAGGAGCTGTGTATTGAAAAACTCTATTTTTCATTTTGTTGGCTAGTTCAATCTGGGGGATTGAACTAGTGGAGGTAGTTACCTCGAGTACAAGCTTGGATAGCTTGTGTTAGGGTTTTGTGCTGGTGAGCCCGAAAACGGCTGGGTTCGTTGTGATCCCGGGAAAACAACAAGTTTGAGTTGTGAGCTTGTAAAACAACTCGGCTGTAATCAAGGAGATTATAGTGTGGACCCAAGTGAATCTTGGGAGTGGACGTAGGTGTTGGATACACCGAACCACTATAAAATTTGTTTGTTTTGCTTTATCTCTTTGTCTCTTCTCTATCTCATTATTTGTGCCTGCATTTATCTTGCACTCAATCTCTTTTTAAGCAAAATTTTAAAAAGCTAAATTTTTAAGAACCCAATTCACCCCCCCCTCTTGGGTTGCCATCTGGGCCAACAATTGGTATCAGAGCTAGTGCTCATTAGATTTTGATCACACGATCAAGAGCTAAAGATCCAAATGGCAACACAAGTTGGATCATTTGCTGAAGGTCATTCTACGAAATAGACCTCCTTTATTTAATGGTTCAAACTATTCTTATTGGAAAGCTAGAATGAGGATATTCATTCAAGCTTCTGATTATGAATTATGGGGTGTTATAATAATGGACCTAGTACACCCACACACATATAGATGGCACTATTGTTCCTAAGCCCGAAAGGGATTGGAATGATAATGATAGGAAAATGGCACAGCTTAATGCTAAAGCCATGAAATTTTATATTGCTCCTTAGATGCTAATGAATTTAATAGAATCTCACATGTAATTCCGCAAAAGAAATTTGGGATAGATTAGAGGTTACCCATGAGGGTACAACCAAGTAAAAGAATCAAAATTAATATTCTTGTTCATAAATATGAATTGTTTAGCATGGAACAATCTGAAACCATTGCATGCATGTACACTAGATTTACTGATATTGTGAATGGTTTGAAAAGTCTTGGTAAGACATATACTAACTCTGAACTTGTTCGAAAATTCTTAGGTCACTACCAAGATCATGGGAAGCAAAAATGACAGCAATCCAAGAAGCAAAGGACCTCAACACCTACCCTTAGAGGAGCTTCTAGGATCACTATGACCCATGAGCTGACAATGAAGCAGCATGTAGAGGAGGACACAAGAAGAAGAAACATTGCCCTCAAAGCTGCAAAAGAAAAGAGAGCAGCAGTGATGATGATGATGATGATGAGAGACTGCTCTCCTTAAGAAATTTAAAAGATTTATGAGGAGAAAGAAACCCTTCCACAAGAAAAATTTGGAGCAAAGATGGAAGGAGAAAAAGAAAAAGAAAAGAAAGAAAGAGAAAGACCCCTTGACTTGCTATGAATGTAATAAACCGGGGCACTTTAGAATGAATGTCCTAATTAAAAAAGCCTACAAAAAAAAAGAAGGCTTATGGCGACTTGGAGTGATAGCGAGGAATCTTCTTCCGAAGAAGAAGAACAAGAAGGTTGCAAAATATGTTTTATGGCGGACGACAACGATGAGGTAAGTTCCGAAAATGAATTTACCTTTGATGAATTGTTTGATGCTTTAATGAACTTGTCGGTGATTTCAAGTTTTGAAAAAGAAATACAAATTTTGAAAAATGAAAATTTAAATCTTTCAAAGAAAAAGAAAATAAATGAAAAAGAATTAAAT
>UESW01001317.1:124580-178417 GCA_900491605.1 Calamus simplicifolius
TATGAACATCCATTAGGTATTATAAATATAGGTAATGTTAGTCTCTAACTTGAATAACATCCAACCCCGCACTCAATGAAAAAACATAGCTTCAATATCTCTATTTAGAGGGCCATCATGCTCCCAACCCAAAGATAGATGCAGGATATAACAATTTCTGCATAAGCATGTAAATAAATCTCATAACATCAAAAACATCTTACAAAAATAAACAATCAATTAGATTTAACTAATATCAATAAATTAATTATTCATTGAATTAAATTAAATAAGTTTGGCCATAATGCTAATAACTAAAAGACTCAAGAACTCTTAGTGTTTTTTATTTTAGAATCCTATGTTGATCTTTTAGTTATTGGCTTTACGTTGAACTTGTTTAGTTTAATTCAAAGGATAATTACTTTATTGATATTAGTTAAAACTAATTAATTATGTGTTTTTGTAAGATGTCTTGCATGTCATAAGATTTATTTTTACATATGTGCAGCAGATTGTTATGTCCTAAATCTATCCTTAGGTAGTGTTTGAAATAGGGAATAAGAGGGGATATCCAGGTCCCCTCTTATTCCCAAAAGCCATAACTATAAGGTATAGCAGGGAATAAAGTTAACCAAGGGATAATCCATAGTTAACCATGGGTTATCCCCTCAATTTATTCTCTAGAAAATGCAAGAATAGCTGGTTATCCCTCCAAATAAAAGTAAAAAAAAGTTATCCTATGGATTTACCTTTTTGCATTTGATATGATCAATGGGATAGCCAAGGGATATCCTTAGGGATAGCCAGGGGATAAACTCTATCCCGTATACTTATCCATGGATAATATTTTTTCTATCAAACACTAACTTAGGTTTGGGGTGTGACAATCCTCTAAGAGATATTGAAGCTATGTTTTTTCATTAAGTGTAGGGTTGGGATGTATTCAAGTTGGAGGCCATTATTACCTAAATTTATAATACCCAATAGATGGTCAATTGTATATTTTCATGCCTCAAACCCCAAAGTATATTACACTTTGCATATACATAGAATTAAATATCATGATATGTAAGGCGTCCAACGCAAAATAAGATCACATAATCAATTAAATTCAATTGCTAATAAACTAATTATCTATTGAATCAACTAATGAAAATGAGATATAACATCAATAACAATAACTGAAAGATCATTGTAGGATTCTAATATTACATTAGAAATAGTAAGTATTTTTGAATCAAAACCAATTTAACTCAATGTCTAGTCAGTAATTCAACTAAACATTTGGACCAACTTCTATCCGAATCCCTTCTTATGCCTCTATATCTGAAACAAAAATGATAAAAAATACTATGATCAAACACTCAGTAAGTAAACCATAACCATAATTAGAAGGATCAAGTAAGTATCGTGAATCAATTTTAAAATACATGTGCTTTATCTAATATTTTTATGAATGCTTTCAATAGTAAACAATGCATGACATTGAAATTTACAAAACCAGTTTTCACATTGATAAAACTTGGATTTGCATTTTAAGTCTATGATAATAACTCTATAGTCGATAAACCATGGCTACACATAATCCCTATAACGGAGTTAGTTCTTCGCATATAACCTAACAAAGGTGGGTCAAAAATAGTTCATTGCATATTTTGCCTATAGAGGAAGGTCCTAATATCACTAGCATTAATATAAGCCTCAAACAAAAGGGATAATATGTCATTGATCATCATGTCATAAATCATTGTTTGACTGAGAGTTTATAGTATATAGTTATACATATCACAACTTATTTCATATACAAATAGTTCACAATTTACTCATAATTTTTAATAATAGATTCAGAAGCAAATCTCAATATGATTAATAATTTTCATTAGAAAAATTAAATAAGGAACATATGTAAAATAGCATAGCATAGTTACTCAATCCAAATTTTCCAAAAAAAATATGTAAGAATTTTATAAACTTGTAATTCAACATTTTATTTCATAAAATCTTATTAAATATACCTATTGCATAAAATATAACTATATAATTTTGAATTTAAATACTAAGCACAATAAATTTTTTAAAAAAAGTATAATTTAGCAAATATGATAATTCAAACATATAAATTTTTAAAATACAATAATATTTGAAAGATTTATCTAATCTAAGAATTTCATATAAATAATTAAAATACTTATAAATTCAAAAATTTAAATTTTTAATAATTTTAAAAAATACTCTAATTGTCATCGGACTATTTATCTTGACTTGTTCCATATAGTCAGATCAAAATTGGATCTCCAACCCATCTACATTGATCAACTAAATATTATACATCTAATTCTATTAAGATCAAAATTTAAGTTTCAAGGCATTAGAACTTAATCAATTAATTACTATAATTTGAGTTTTAAAGTAGTTAGCATCCTCGCCCAACCGGAATAGGGGATAGGAGTCACAAGAGAGACACCGGCTAGGATGACATCGGCTCGCCATGTCCGATGAGTAATGGCGCGCGGTGGCCTAATGGGGCCCACTTCAGCCATGAATTCACCCCTAAACGGAGCTATCTTTTATTTTTTTTTCAAACTTTGCCATAGAATCTTTTATGAATGAACCCAAAATGATCTTTAGCAGGTTCTCTGTGGACCAGACTTGTGCATAGAAGCTTGTGCAGTCACTTACAAAAAAAATCCCCATGAACTCAATCTAAATAAAAGTCTTTTTCCAGTACATTTCTCTATAAGAACCATGGCACATCGACCAAAAGCAGCAGTAGTTATTTCAGTAAAATCTCAGAGAAACCAGAGGCTCAGAGCTATAACTCGGCTGCTTCTTATTCATGCCCATTTTATCTCATTGCTGGCAGCAATGATTTGGTCCCAAGTATCTTTCATCTGAAAAAATGTTTCCCACAAATGACCGCTATCCATTTCCATTACAAGAGTTATTTATTGAGTCATCACGACGGTTCATTCATGGCAGTAATTCATACAAAAGTAGCACTACTAGAGGCTGAGCTATTGGCACAGAAGAAATTGTGCGACCGCCGAGGGGGGTCGCAAAAGACACTTTTAGCGACCGCTTCAGGCGGTCGCCGTGGCGGTCGCTAATGCCCATTCTAAATCACGCCCGCTTTCCCCTTTTCCCTATCGCTGGTGCGTTTCATTCCCCATTGTGAGAGGAGAACAGGAGCTCTTCTGCCATTCGATCGTTCGGAGCTCTGAGATCGCAGGACGAAAGAGGGGAAAGTGAGGAGGCGGTGAGAGCTCTCCAATCCCTTGGCTTCGGATTCCTCCCTCCTTGATCCCATCCCGTGCGCGCTCTAGATCTCCAATCCCTGACGCAGGTGTGGGCTCTCCTTCCGTGTTTGCTTCCTATCTCTCTCTCCATCGGTTTTCAATTGATCTCTGTTTGCGTTTGTTAGTTCTCGCTGTAGAGATCTCGTGGGTTCTTAGGTTGGGTTCTCTTTGGAGGGTGGGCCGAAAGGGACCCCTTCCATTATTTAATTCGTTCTCCTCCACCCCCACGGCCGTGTTAATCTGTGTTATAAGGGTTTCGATGGGGGAAAGGTCGCTCCTCTCAATCGTTGAATCAAGGGTAGCATTAACATCTTTCTAACGAGATGATATCATCGACCTTTCTCGAGGTTAGCATGCATTCTCATTGTTCGAAGAAATGCCTGAGTAACTCTACTTGTTGTTACTAGCTCGTTTTCATATGAAAGTTTTACATTTTAGTGGTCAACGACTAATCCTGCTGTGGACGCTTGCTTGCATCTGGATTCAGCCATAATTTATAAAAGCTTTTGGATTGAGACATAGCCCTTCCATCACCTCCAAACCTCCTTATCCTGATAAACGTGAGACACGATCTTGAATTTACAGTAGAGTAATAAAGAAACTTTACCAGAACTTCTTGTACAGCAGACAGTTTTAATTATCTGCACTAATTATTTGTTATCCTTTGTTGACTGATCATTTGCTTGGAAGGTTTGGTTCTGGATCTCAATAGTTTTACCAATGGTAGGTCTAAATCTTTCATTCATATCAATAGTGTACAAAATTTAAACATTTGTCCCCAATTCATCTCTATCATTTAATTATGAGGTTAGTGAGATGTAAATATGGCAAGACTGGGAGGGAACTATATGATACTGATAGTGATTACTGAGCTAGAATGAGTAGACCACCATCCACCTGAAACCAAAGATAGACATGTTGAGCAAGTGGTCCTTTTTGTCTCGGAGGTGAAGGGATTTTCTAGACATACAATTCATTTAGGAAAAAGTTTGAATAGAAGGAAGATACAAAAGAACAGTTTCCTCATCTGGGTCCTAAAACAGGAATCTGCAGAGTATCATGTTTTTACTGCAAAGAAGAACTGAAATTTGTCTTCTTGATCATCCACCAATGCATGGTATGTTGTAGATGCTTGAATGGCATTTCAATGAACTCAACCAAACAGGTTTTCATGTTCAGTAGATTTTTTCTATTCAAAAGAAGTTTGGATAGAGGTGGAATCCTATACTACATTTATTGACTGTGACTGAAACAGTGGCTAACCTGTTGGAAAATTGGGATGGCCAAACAATTTGCTTAGTAGGGATGCTCCATTTTAAGGCAGTCTTTTGAAACACAGAATATGTATTTATATGTAACTTTAGTTTTTTTTCCTTTTAGTATAGCTATTTTCTTCTTCTTTTTTCTTTTCTTTTTTTTTTTTCTTGGTATGCCATTGAATGATATAAAAACACAGTTTCTATGACTCTACCTCTTGGAAATTGATACACTTGCACTGTATTGGCATGTCTCTATGGCAGATGTCTTCTTTATTAGCCATGGGAGTTGGTGTGGCCTAACCAATAAAGAGTCTATTTTATATTTAGTCTATCTACAATTCTTAACCAACTCTATGCTTTTTAATCTGTTTCCAAATATTGAAGGAAACCTAGTACAATGATAATTACCTGTGATGGTCTTTTGGATGGGAAAAATAAAATATATCTTGTTATCAAATTCTGCCTTCTAGTCAATTCTATTTGATGTGTGATGAATATTTGTTTAAGGGTTTAATTTATTAAGCTCACCAATTCTTTATTATTACAGACCGATGTCAGAGATACAGTTTGTAGCAGTCGCTTGAGATGGATAGATGATTTGTTTAATGGAAGGCTGTTTAGAAGAATACTAGTTCCATATTTCAGATTTCTCAACAACTGTGGATAATCATTGCTATCTTATAATCTTATTTGTTACAGCTTTGGAGAGAGAAGCTATCTTTCAAGTAATTGTTTAATTTGGATTTTTTCCCAATAGTTATCATTGCATCTCAGTAATTTGAATTTTTAAGGATGAATGCTAGCTTGTGTGTTTTGATTTTGTTGATTGTGCCACAAACAAATTTATTTGGTTAAAAAAATATTAAAAAAATTGGTTTGATATGTTGCTGACCTCTTGCTCTCTCTTTATACTGATTGGAGATACCTTTTGCATTGGCAGCATCTCAAACATACCTGCAGTAGCAATATCCAATACATTTCTTTTGGCATGTTTTTTTATTTATTTATTTTAATAACATTAAAATTAGAAGGTAGCTATTTTGCAAGGCTACTGAATTTATTTATTTTAATAACATTAAAATTGATTTTAATTTTGAATTTAATCCCTCTTTTTTCAGAACACAGGAGGTCAAGTGAAGCTAGTGAGGCAGACTCTAACCGGTGAAAGTTTTTACTCTTTTTTCTTTTAAACTAATCTTCATTTTTTTTAATTTATTTGTCCGTGCATTGCCTAGCAAGTTATTTGTTCGTGCATTGCCTAGCAAGTGCATTGCCTAGCAAGTTATTCATACTTTCACAGAAATACTTAGCGACATGGATAAGAGTTGGATTGATTTGCCAAATAGGACGTCTACGGAATATATAGAGGGGATTAAGCAGTTCATTGCCTTCACCAATGGATTTGATAGTGAGCACATCAGTTGTCCCTGTAGAAAATGTGCGAACCGTTATTACTACACACGAGATATTGTACGAGAGCATTTGATTCTAAATGGGTTTTTGAAGAATTACAAGAATTGGACTAGACATGGGGAAGATTATGTTCCTTATTGCAGAGAGGAAAGAGTTGAGATGGAGGTCGATGTTACGACAGTTGATCCGATGATCGTGATGCTAAATGATATTGCATGCGGGTTAGCACCCGAAGACAGTTGCTGTGAGACTGATAGGGTGGGTGGGAGTAATCCTCGCTCGGGTGCAGATGAAGAAGCATTAAGGTATTTTGAAATTCTGGATGATGCGCAGACCGAATTGTATCCTGGATGTATGAATTTCAGTAAATTATCTTTTATTGTCGAGTTGTTACACTTGAAGGCTTTGAATCAGTGGACGGACACGTCCTTCGACATGCTGCTCCAGCTATTGCACAAAGTGCTTCCATTCGGTGCAAAGCTAGTTGAGTCCTACTACCATGCTCGCAAGTTAACTGAAAACTTAGGCTTCACATATGAGACTTTCGATGCATGCCCAAACAATTGTATGTTGTTTAGAAATGAGAATGCCGACCTCGATACGTGTATTGTGTGTAAAACTTCAAGGTGGAAGGACGATGGGGTTGGTCAGAATCGTCAGAGTAATTCGCGAAGTGTTTCGAATCGTGGGAAGCTTGTCGCTGTAAAGCAAGTGCGATATTTTCCACTCAAGCCAAGGCTAAAGAGGCTTTTTATGTCATCTAAAATTTCTAAATTGATGCGATGGCATGCAGAGCATGGTAGGGAGGATGAAAAGTTAACCCACCCAGTGGACTCCCCGGCATGGAAGGATTTTGACAAGAAACACCCCGACTTTGCCTTGGATAGTCGTAGTGTGCGGCTTGGGTTGGCTGCAGATGGTTTTAGCCCCTTCAGGTCCATGACCGGGGCAACTCATAGTACATGGCCAGTGGTGTTGGTTCCGTACAATCTTCCTCCTTGGTTATGTATGAAGCAACCTTTTCTGATCCTATCCACTCTTATTGACGGACCAAGGGGCCCTGGGGATAAAATTGACGTGTATATGCAGCCTTTAATTGACGAGTTGAATGAATTATGGGCCGAAGGTGTGATGACTTTTGATTCTGAAGGAAATGAAATGTTCAAACTTCGCGCTGCATTATTATGGACAATCAATGACTTCCCGGCATATGCGAATTTGTCAGGTTGGAGCACGAAGGGGGAATTTGCCTGTCCTTGTTGCAATCAGAGTAAAAAGTCAACCTGGCTAAAACATGGCAAAAAGTGGGCTTACACAGGTCACAGACGTTTTTTACCTCCATTGCATAGGTTCAGAAGGGATAAAGTGTCATTCGATGGCACTCGAGAATATGGTCCAACACCACAAATAATGACTGGGGTTGATTTGTTATCACAACTTGAACAAGAGCAAATACGCACAGTATATGATTTCCAAGATCTGTTAGCCCCTCCATTGCCTGCTATTCCTGGTGCGAACAGAAGGCGCAGTCATAACTGGAAGAAGAAAAGTATTTTTACGAGTTACCGTATTGGAAAGATAATTTACTGAGGCACAACTTGGATGTTATGCACATTGAGAAAAATGTGTGTGATAATATGTTATGGACCCTTCTCGGTGTTAAGGGAAAGTCCAAAGATAGTGCCAATACACGTCGTGATTTGCAGGAAATGGGCTTGCGGAAACCACTACACTTACAGTTGACAGAGTCTAACAAGGCATACATGCCTCCTGCACAGTACACGATGAGTAAAGATGAGAAGGAGGCATTTCTTTCCATTTTGAAAGGGGTCAAGGTGCCTGACGGCTATTGTTCTAATATTTCTAAGCGTGTGAATATGAAAGAAAGGACTTTACAAGGTTTGAAGAGTCATGACAATCACATTCTCATTCAACAATTAATTCCTATTGCAATCCGAAATTGTTTACCTAAGAATGTTGTTGAGCCCTTGATTGAGGTGAGTAACTTCTTCAGACAACTGTGTTCAAGAGTCCATCGCACAAATGATTTGAAAAGTCTCCAGGATAGGATTGCGCTAACACTGTGTCATCTGGAGAAACTCTTTCCACCTTCATTCTTCGATGTAATGGTTCACTTGACCATACATTTAACAGGTGAAGCATTGCTTGGTGGCCCTGTCCAATTTCGGTGGATGTATCCTATTGAGAGGTACCTAAATACGTTAAAAAGGTATGTGCGTAACAGAGCTCGTCCAGAGGCATCAATAGCCAAGGGTTATTTAATGGAAGAGTGTACTAATTTTTGTGCTGCATATCTTAATGATGTTGAAACCAAACTTGATAGGCCCTTGCGGATTAATGATGGTCCTATTGGGGAGGGAACAACATTTGATCTAGATAACATCGACTGGATTCAAGCTCATCGATACGTGTTGTTTAACACTCCATCAGTTGTGGCATTGATTCAGTAAGTGAATGCTCATTCATATATTTAACTTGTTCGTGTTATGTCTAACTCAATCAAGCTTGTCATTAACACATGTTGTTTTGCATTATAGGACACACATTGATGAGCTCAAACGGGACATGCCTCGTGCGACAGATAATCAAATTCGGCAGTCCCATTTTCAATCATTCACGATTGGTTCAAGAATTATGTATGTATAGATATGGTTGTATGTGTACATATGGTTGTATGTGCTTCAATTTGTTCTTATCATATTAGTTTTACGGAGCTTTATTCAATGATTACTTTAATTCTGTAGGTGTACAATTTACGACGAGCGAGTGAAGGTACTTTGACTGATGAAATGAACCAACTGGCTGATGGTCCATTTATAACGGCACGATGTTACACAACTTGTGATGTCAATGGGTATCGATTTCGCGTCAAAGAAGTAGATGAGAAACGAGCAACACAAAATAGTGGTCTAGGGTGTCCTTCTGTCGATGCAGGTTATTATTATGGCCAGTTGAAAGATATCATTGAAGTTATATACAGTCACGGATTAAAATTTTTGTTATTCAAGTGTGACTGGGTCGATCCAATCCGTGGGACTAAAGTTGACAAGTATCAATTTATGTTGGTAAATTTCAACAATTTGTTATATCGAGATGAGCGAGTAAGTAATGAACCCTACATATTGGCCAGGCAAGCTGAGCAAGTTTACTATGTTATGGATCCCATGGATCCTAACTGGCAAGTTGCAGTTAAAATGTCAAGGAGGGGGGTGTATCAAATTGAAGATAATGAGCCAGATATTGATGCATTTGCTAAGCAAGTTCTTGACCAAAATGTAATATTTCAACGTGATGAGGATGTCAACTGGGTTAGAGAGACCGTTGAAGGAGATACTATCGACTTGCATGACCAGTGAACTGTTCTTCTTATTTTCTTCTCAATTTTGCTTAAGAATATGTTTGACTTTTTGTTTACTAATGGTTTTAGTTATTACTTGCAATTTATTTATCTTATGATACGTTAAAAAGATATGTCTGGACGTAAGAGGAGAGAGCGTCCACACACGATGGATGAGTTTTTACATCATAGCTAGGCTCGTTCGCCAACGAGGGACCCTAGTCGACGGATGCCTACGGACCATGATCTGCAGACACCTGCACCGGCACGATTTAGATCTCTCTAGTCCATGCCAGCAGGGCCTTCTCCATCTACAGTTGGTGCATCGACCTCCACACATACTGGTATAATTTTATTTTTATGTTTAACAATTATATAAAATAATTTTAGTTTTATTTAACTAATAAGTTTATTGTTTATAGCTTCTAGTACGACGAGTTCATCTTCCAGTAGGGGTAGGCGCCCAGCTAGAGGGATTCCTTCATGGAATGCTGGTACCTGTTATGATGTGCAATTTGATGACACATTTCATCCAGTTGGAGAAGGGGCTCGCCAGTTTATCAGCCAGTTGGGGCATATGGTTCGAGACCCACATAGATTTCCCCTGACTATGCTCGATTGGACTGCTTTTCCTCAGGATACGATAGATCGACTCTGGGGTGAGGTTAAGATAAGCCGCTGAGTTCTATCTTAGCTTCAACGTTATTATACGATGTGTCAATTTAGTACACCTTGACTACTAAAATTTCTTGTCCTATGCAGGACAATTTGAGGTCATGTCCTGATGATTTTCATCCAGTTTGCTTGGTGAAGTGTCGAAAGTTATGGAAAGACCACAAGAACAAGGTAAAGAAAGAGCATTGGGAGAAGAATGTGGACGACCCAGACCTTCTTCAGCGAGTCCCAAGGGGCATTCTCCCCGCACAGTGGCCTGAGTTGGTCCGGTACTGGTCGAGTGAGAAGGCAAGGGTGAGTAGTTCAACCTATTTTTTGTTAAATTCATATGAAACATTCGGTGTAAACTTATAAACACGACCCAAAATGAATGCAGGAAGAGGCAGATCGAAATTCTCAAAATCGCTCGATGCAGGGCCCTACTCACAAGCTTGGGACTCGACACGTTACGCAGATCCGGCACGAGGTAAACTGTCACGTTAGACCATACGTATTTTGATTGTTGACGTAGTTTTTATTCATATATAGATGACATGATTTATCCTTCAACAGTTACGTGAGCGGGGTGCACCCACCGACCGGATGTCTGTATGGATGGCGAGTCGCAGTCTCCACCATCCTGAGGTTGCAGCTCTTGTAGTAAGTATTTACCTTTATGCAATACTTTTCTTAACCTATTATGAGATTTATTGATTTACTATTCTAATTTGGTTGCTTTTTTGCACACAGGCCCAGTTTGAGGCTCGATTGGCCGAGCTGCCAGAGGAGGAGCGATAGGTAGTTGCTAGGCGGGATGAGATATTCCACACCATCATAGGCCAGGATGGGCACGGATACACACTTACATACGGCACGGGCATACCACGTTCGACTATCATGCAAGCGGAGTCATCCGGATGTAGTTCATCCCAGGGCTCACGCATGCGAACTGACGAGGTGGCTGAGCTGATCCAGTCTCTTCACCAGCAAATGGATGCGCGTGTCGAGGATCTTCGAGTAAGGATGCAGGTTGCGATGCAGGCCGAGGTGCAGGCTCAAGTACAGGAGCAGGTGCAGGCATTTAAGGTGGAGCTACATCATCGACTAGCTCAGAGTGGTGTCCCTATAGCTGATGATTCAGATCCACCGATTCATACTCAGGTTCATAATTGAAGACATCTGTATTTAAATTTAATTTAATTACTTTTAAATATATATTATTTATTTCTATTGTTAATCATATACTGTAATATTGTAGGCCCCAGACGCTGGCAGTGGTCACCAGGCGAGACATGAGTCAGTTGGTGAGGGCATGCTTGATCCAGTAGGCTCAAATGAATAGAATCGAGTATGAGTTTATGAATATGTTTTAAGTTTATTAATTTCTAAAATGCTGAAACTTGTTTCTTGGAAATGCCTTTGTGAAGATAATTGCAATTTGTTCTTCTTTAATTATATTTATATTTTATTGACTAGTAAATTTAAATTTTTTTTTTTCAGGTTGATTGACTGGTGCTGCATTGGGACAACTGTTTTCTTTATGTTTTTTCTTGAAAATTGTATTAGATTTTTTTTTTTGGATTGTAAATTAAAGACGTTGCAGATTTATTAATATAGATAAATTATTTTTTATTAGCTTATACTTTTATTGTGTGTGTACAATTTAATTTTAATATTTAGTTTATATAATTTTGTAAAACAGGTATAGGTACCCAAACAAAAAAAATCCAATAACCAAAAATAAAATGAATTAAAAAAATAATAAAATTCAGTATTAGCGACCGCCTAGGCGGTCGCTAATGGCTTAAAAGGACGCCTTTTCTCATTCAGAATAGAAAATAAGAAATAAAAAAAATCAAAATATATGGTATTAGCGACCACCTAGGCGGTCGCTAAAGGCCTTCAGACGGTCGCTAATAGTCAGAAAATAAAAATTAAAAAATTAAAAATATGTAGTATTAGCGACCGCCTAGACGGTCGCTAAAGGCCCTCAGGCGGTCGCTAATAGTCAGAAAATAAAAAATAAAAAAATTAAAAATATGTAGTATTAGCGACCGCCTAGGCGGTCGCTAAAGGTCTTTCAGGCGGTCGCTAATAGTCAAATTCTGCAACCCCCAAGCGGCCGCTCTAGCAGTCGCTAATACTATAGCGACCGCCATTGGCGGTCGCTAAAAGTCTTTAGCGACGAGTTTCTGACGGCCAGCATGTGGCGGTCGCTAAGCGGTCGCTAAAAACTATTAGCGACTGCTTTTTAACTTTTAGCGACCGCCTGTGGCGGTCGCTAAAAATGTTTTTTCTACTAGTGTAGGCAAGAAATAGAAAGTGAAAAGTTTCAGTGATGGATGATCATGCTAACAAAGCTCAGATTTTATCCCACATCACCTCTCCTGACATAAAATTCCCTGTGAGGAATTGAGCCAATTTGCTGCGTTTAACAGTGATGATCTTACATCAGATGAAGGTAATTATGTTCACGATGGAATTATACAAAATAGGACAAATCATCTGATCTATCCATAACAATCCCATCTGTCGTAACTTCTCTCCAGCAAATTAATTGACCTTCTAATGGATCATTAAGCAATGATCAAGATTCATATATCACATCCTATTATTCTCTTTCACTTTTTTCCCTAATGAGCAGACTACTCTTTTTTTTGTCTCTATTATATTCTTACATTCAAGCACGAGTAGGGAACATAATAAGAGTTATGGTTCTTGTCTGTTCGCCTTCCTTCTTTTAAATATCTTCTGTGACTTATCAAAAATAGCCTTGCCTGAAGCCATGCATTTCCTTCACAAAATGCATCCATCCTGAGCCAGCCTTTCTCAAATGCAATATTATCGATCCACCAAATCATGTCTAATTATTAAAATCAATATAATGCTAACTCATCATCAATGAGCAGGTACCATCACTTTCTTAATTTTTGCTTTTATATTTGAGTTTTCTTTAACTCTAAATTTTTTAGCTCCCGCTCCAATTTACAAACTAAATATTTTAAATATTAGAATTTTATTTTAATATAAGAATTTGTTTTGCCCTTCAAATTCAGTTTGGACTAATGCGCATCCCTACAAATTTGAGTTCCATAATCAAGGATGATAAATAGGCTATTATCAAGGGTGGGAAAAACATGAGATGGACCAGGCCTATATGATAATCATGCTCGACAATCTAAGTTTTAGCATATTAGCTAGTAGCTTAACAAGTCAAGAAACGAGGATCCAGTTTAAGCTTGGGTAACGCTATAGCTATTAAGTTATGGCAGGTCCAATTACACCCCGCAAATAAATTGGTGGGGCGGTTCGGGGATGAGGTTATGGAGACAATAAGTGGTGGACCATGTGGTCCCATTCTATAACAAATACCTTACAAGATAGATGAGAGGAGACTCATTGTTGGGCCCTCTTGACTCCAAGAGAGAGAAAGAAAAAAAGGACTTTTGATTGGCAAGGATTTTGGTGTGGTATTGGTTTTCCTCATTATTTTATCTCTCAATGTTCTAATAGGTAGGAGTTCCACCAAACCCCAATAAATTTTTATTGCATATCAATCAAAGAACTTTAAATATGATGAGCAGAAACTCCCATCATGAATATCAATAACTATGCAGTTAGACAAAAAAAAAAAAAGAGAAAAAAAGAGAAGAAGATATGCATGAACACCACCCAGGACCAACATTAATGATGGGAATACAATACGACAATATGATAAATTGTAACAAATATTGATGGGGCCAGTTGACCCCATGAAAAATAAAATTTTTTGGACGGCTCCAAGACCGACGGCTCCAAGACCAACGGCCCCAAAGGCCGACGACCAACGGCCCCAAAGGCCGACACCTCCAAGACCGACGGCCCCAAAGGCCGACACCCGACGGCCCTAAAGGCCGACATCTCTAAGACCGACGGCCCCAAAGGCCGACGGCTCCAAGACCGACGGCCCCAAAGGCCGACACCCGACGGCCCTAAAGGCCGACATCTCTAAGACCGACGGCCCCAAAGGCCGACACCCGATGGCCCCAAAGGCCGACGGCTCCAAGACCGACAGCCCCAAAGGCCGACATCTCCAAGACCGACGGCCCCAAAGGCCGACATCTCCAAGACCGATGGCCCCAAAGGCCGACACTCGACAGCCCCAAAGGCCGACATCTCCAAGACCGATGGCCCCAAAGGCTGACACCTGACGGCCCCAAAGGTCGATGGCTCCAAGACCGACAGCCCCAAAGGCCGACATCTCCAAGACCGACGGCCCCAAAGGCCGACACCCGATGGCTCCAAAGGTCGACGGCTACAAGACCGACGGCCCCAAAGGCCAACACCCGACACCCGACGGCCCCAAAGGCCGACACTCGATGGCCCCAAAGGCCGACACCCGATGGCCCCAAAGGCTGACACCCGACGGCCCCAAAGGCCAACATCTCCAAGACCGATGGCCCCAAAGGCCGACACCCGACGACCCCAAAGGCCAATGGCTTTAAGACCGACGGCCCCAAAGGTCGACACCCGATACCCGACGGCCCCAAAGGCCGACACCCGATGGCCCCAAAGGCCGACATCTCCAAGACCGACGGCCCTAAAGGCCGACATCCGATGGCCCCAAAGGCTGATGGCTCCAAGACCGATGGCCCCAAAGGCCGACAACCGACGACTGACGGCCCCAAAGGCCGACATCTCCAAGACCAACGGCCCCAAAGGCCTATGGCTCCAAGACCGACAGCCCCAAAGGCCGACACCCGACACCCGACAGCCCCAAAAGCCGACATCTTCAAGCCCGACGGCCCCAAAGACCGACGGCTCCAAGCCCGACGGCCCCAAAGACCAACGGCCTCAAAGGCCGACAGCTCCAAAGGTCGACGCCTCCAAGACCGATGGCCCCGGAACTTCCCAAGCGGCCCCGGCACTTCCAAGCTAGGCAGCCCCAGCACTTCCCATCCGGCCCCTGCATGTCCAAGCTAGTCGGCCCTCGCACTTCCCAGGCGGCCCCGACACTTCTAAGCTAGGCGGCCCCGGCACTTCCCAGCCGGCCACGACGTGTCCACGCTAGGCGACCCGGCACCTCCTAGCTGGCCCCTGCGTGTCCAAGCTAGGTGGCCCCAGCACTTCCCAGACGGCCCTGGCACTTCCAAGCTAGGCAGCCCCGGCACTTCCCAGCCGGCCTCGGCACCTCCAAGCTAGTTGGCCCCGGCACTTCCCAGGCGGCCCCGGCACTTCCAAGCTAGGCGGCCTCGGCACTTCCCAGTCGGCCACGATGTGTCCACGCTAGGCAGCTCGGCACCTCCCAGGCGGCCTCGGCACCTTCCTAGCCGGCCCCTACTTCTCCAAGCAAGTCGGCCCCGACACTTCCTCTGCATCTCCAGTCCCGCCGAGTCGGCCAAGGCCATCCCCGGCCAGCCTGACTCGGCCCCGGCGTCTTCAGTTCCGCCGAGTTGGCCAAGGCCATCCCCGGCCGGCCCGACTCGGCCCCGGCATCTCCAGTTCCGTCGAGTCAGCCAAGGCCATCCCCAACCGGCCCGACTCAGCCCCGGCGTCTCCTGTTCCACCGAGTTAATAATTTTCTCGAAATAAAATTTTAGAAATTAAACAGATAGTACATAAATCTAATTTCTTACCGCAACCTCCCGTGATCATGTGTCGACCCAGGAACCATCCCTCCTGGTGTGTGTCACCCTGAATAGACGAAACTCACTAGGATCTCTGCCCTCACGCTCAGACTATAACAATAAAAAAATTGATATTAATATAAATATTTATAAATAACTAAATTAGTAATTAAAATATTTATGTTTTCTTACCATACGCCGTCTGTGCTCCTGAATCGAAATGGAGCTCGAAGTATGGTGGGAGAGACTCGTGCCAGGACCGCCCTTCTCAGATCGGCCATTCGTGCTAGCTGATGCGGACCTCCTACGCCAGCCATCGGACTGCCAGGCCTGCTGCCACTCGTGCCAAATACCCTCTGGCACATATGCAGGATGCTGACCCGATGACCTCCAATGATGAAGCATGTCGAAGTATCGATGTCCCATCAGAGCCTCCCATGCTGCCCTAATGGCATCATGGCTGGCAGAGTCCCACGTAAACTTTTTCTGCATTAAAATAAACAGTTAGTTTCAAAATTTATTAAGATAAAAAAATTTTATATCAGTGATAAATTGTATTTAATAAGTTTACCTGAAACTCAGAAAAATAAAACTCCCTCGTGGCTGGAGATACGTGGCACCAATCGTAGCCACTGGGATCTGCACGCCTCTGAAATACAGCGCTGATGTGGCTGGATACATTATGCTGCTCAATAAATCTGTTAAAAAATGCATGTTTATAAGTAATTGACTTAAAAACATAAACATATATTTTTAATTAGTATATACTTACAGCCTATGAGCATCAAGTCGAAGTACGGTGTGGCCGATGGTAGAAGAACTCTCGGAGGTATGTGCCGATCGGATGGATGGTAATACCAATGCAGGATCACCGCCGACTGCTGGAGAGATCGAAGGCTGTGCGATGTATGGAGATTCGAACTCTCCATCTCCAAAGCTCATGTGATTTGATGCAGCAGAGCTATATCCCTGCTCACTCCGTATGTCGTCGGTAGATCTACCTCTGCCCGTCATACTGAAAATACTAAAGATTCATGTAATTAAATTATGATTAATGATTGACTATGTAAAAATTTACCACTTATAAAATAAAGTTGAATTTAAGAAAACCTCTATGTTTAATCAGTGTCATTTGTTTCATGAAATATTGGTTCAACATCCGATGTCGTATCAGACTGCGATTCAGTTTCATTATCATCGGAAGGAAACCGAACATTTGCATCCGTAATTTCTTGGACATCACCATTTGGATCTCTAAGTGATGTTTCAGAAGCCCTTGTGCCATCCTCAATTGCATGCATTTCCATCTCATCCTCTTGAAATGCAGGGCAGTCGGCTGATTGACTTGATGAACTCTCCTCTAATAAGATAGTTGAACGTGGGACGATTTTAGAAACAGCCCACCAATCTCGCTTGTCGTTGCGCAAACTTGGATATCCGCAGTAAAATACTTGCTGAGCTTGGGATGCAAGGATGAATGGGTCATATTTCTGCAATCTTCGTCAATGGTTCACTTCAACCAAATTATAGTCATTATGAATCCTTTTGCCCACAGGAACTATCAGATCGAACCAATCGCAACGAAACAATACGGTTCGTTCATAGGCCAACCGGGATATTCAACTTCAACCACCTCTACTAACTTTCCATAATAATCCTACATATTTGCTCCAACACTTTCTCCTTTAACACACATGCCCCAGTTCTACGTGCCTCTTGAAGCTGCTAATCATTCAATCTGAAATTTGTATCCATTAACAAAATAGTCAATCGAGGTTGTTACGGTCTTCAATGGCCATTGCGATAGACATTTAATGAAAATATTATCGGTTGGGGACCATGGATCGTTTACCTATAAATTAATAAGCTATTCACAACCAATTCGAAAAATTAAAGCCATTACTAAAATTGATTGAGTGATACTACTCACAAATTCATAAAACTAATAAGCGAACTCCATTTCTAACTTCTGTCCAATTGCAACTTGACTGATGTCGGGATTCATCTATCGTTGTCTATCACAATACATCCTTATGGGATGATAAGGATTAAAACTGATGTTAGCAATTAAATATTGTGGTATATTATAATTTAAATTAGAAGTTCCAATTAAGCATTGAAGTATACACTTACTCAATACATGGATCGACTTCTCTACAGTTCATTAGGATATAATAATGTGCTACATTATACTCCATATCGCTAAGATTTCTTGACTTATGCCCCTCAAATGAACGGCCAATACCTTTAAAAATTGATATTTTACCATCATTAGGTTCTCCTTCGTCTATACATACGTCATCGTTACGACCAAGATTTTGGCTCCTCGTGTGGACGTGACCCTCAAAGTAATGTGAGGCAAAAGCTGAAACTTCTTCGACCAAGTGTGCATTGCATATAGAACCTTCAACCCTTGCCTTATTATGCACATTATTTTTTAACTTCTTAAGGTACCTATATGTAAAGTTGAGACAAAAAATTAACCAATTTTCTTACAATGAAATAATATTTGAAATGTCAATATGTCTTAATGATGTATATATTTATCTCTCAAAAGGATACATCCAGCGATACTGCACGGGACCAGCTATGCTCGCTTCGTATGGCAAGTGAAACGGTAAATGCTCCATTGAGTGAAAAAAACTGGGAGGAAATATTTGCTCCAGCTTGCATAAAATAATTGAAATTTTCTCCTCAAGCCTTGCCATGGATGCAGAAGTAATGACTGTGGCAGACAACTCCTTGAAGAACAAGCTGAGCTCTGTCAATGCCTTCCAGACATATTGCAGAAGCAACTCACGAAAAGCTATAGGCAATAACCGTTGCATAAAAACATGACAGTCGTGACTCTTCATGCCGAACAACTTGAGCTTATGCATGTCCACACACCTACCGATATTTGAGGCATAACAATCTGGAAATTTTAACCCTCTAAGCCAGTTACATAAAACTTCTCATGAATTTCTATCAAGAGTGTAACAGGCTTTAGGATAGGTCCCGTCGGTACTCCTCCTCAAATCACCTCTTCTGCAATACTGATTAAGTTCTTCTCTTGACTTTGCAGTGTCTTTTGTTTTTCCCGGGATGTTTAGCACCGTGTTAAATATGTTATCAAAAATTTTTCTCGATATGCATAACATCCAAGTTGTGCCGGATGAGATTTGTGCTCCAATAAGGCAAATCCCAAAATATACTCCGCTTCTTCTAGTTATTCTTTACATATATGACCATTTATTTTATCTACATCTGGTTCCCAAGTATACCTCAACCCCAAATGCTCTATAGTATCAAATATATCCATGTCGGACCTAACCGGTTCAGTGAATTTTGTGACTGCTTTGTTCTTCTGGAAGGCGATCAAGTTACGCCTGTAAGGATGATTTGGGGGCAAGAACTTCCTATGATTATCAAACCATGATTGCTTACCACTCTTCTGCAATGTAAATACATCCGAATCATACATGCAATGAGGGCATGCCAGACGTCCAGCAGTGCTCCAACCAGACAACATTGCATATGCCGGGAAGTCACTTATTGTCCACATCAAAGCAACTCTCATGATGAAATTCTGTTTCATAGAAATGTCGTAGGCTACGACTCCTGTTTCCTACAACATTTTAAATTCGGCCACCAACGGTTGCAGAAAGACATCAATCTTTTCCTTTGGATTTGATGGTCCTGGAACCAAAACTGTCAAAAATATTGCAGTCTCTTTCATGCACTTCCATGGAGGAAGGTTATATACAGTCAGTATCACAGGCCAACATGAATACTGTTGCCCTGCTTGACCAAATGGTTGGAAGCCATTGGTACAAAGACCTAATCTGACATTCCTTATATCTTCAGCGAAATCAGGATGATTGTCATTGAAATGCTTCCAAGCTTTTGAATCTGATGGATGCCGCATTTCATCCTCTTTAGATTCATGTTCAGCATGCCATCTCATATCAGCAGCTGTATCCTCAGATCTGTATAATCTCTGCAGGCATGGAGTCAGAGGAAAGTAATGCATCCTCTTGTAAGGAACACTTTTCCTCCTACTTGTACTAGCTCTCCCTTTGCCATTTTTGTACCTCGATTGCCCACAAATCTTACAACATCTCAGCTCCGAGTCTTCACCCCAATATATCATACAATTGTTCAAGCAACAATCGATCTTATTAACCAGGAGCCCAAGCCCACGCACAACTTCTTCGTTGAGTAAAAACTGTCTGCTACAACATTATCATTTGGCAAAATTTCCTTGATTAACCCAGCTACAGAATTGAACTTCTTTTCTGATAATCGATGTTCTGCCTTAATATTCAGCAACCGAGCAGCCATCGACAACTATGAATGACCCTCACAACCAGGATACAATTCTTGATTTGCAGCACACAACATATCATAAAATTACTGTGCATCTGGATTTGGTTCTTCCATAAATGTATTCTGATTGAATTCATTACCCGATGCATTCATCACCATTTCTTCATATGTGTTTAGATTCACAAATGGTTCATCAACGGGAATTGACACTTGTTGGCTTGTAACAGCTGCTGGAATTTCCTCTGGTTCACCATGACAGTACCAAACATCGTAATCAGGAACAAATCCCTTTTTACACAGATGCACCTTAACAGTATCGATATCTCTGTAGGCTTTATTCTGACACCTGTGATAGTTGCATGGGCACCTAATCCTAGGCCCATCCATCCATTCAGGTTGGCTACATGCAAATGCGATAAATTCTTCCAATCCATTCAGAAAATCTGGATTAAGCAAGCCATCTTTTATCCTTGCATACATCCACGAGCGAGCCCCGCTCATTTTTGACCGACTTATACAATTTCTGGTAAACCATTAAAGGAAACCACATTATAAAACTATATTAGCATTACTAAATATAAATAAATTATTTCTTTTACACAACTTAGGTTAATAATAATCATTTAAATAATTTATAACTGAACCAATTTTTTTTAGACAACTAAGGTCCCTACCCTGCAAGGCCCGGCCACGGCTACGATCCTTGGCGTGCTAGCAAGGACCGAGGCACAGGTTCATGCCAGGCTAATACTAGGGCTTGAGTTCGGGTCGGGCCGCAAGGCGGTCCGTTTAATCATGAGACTTCACAAGCATTCAAGTGTCCTAAATTAATTCTACCTTCACTCCATGTCTAAAAGGTAAGGCCCTATCCCATTCAAGAATATTTTTTGTGATATGTTATTCTGCTATTAATTATCATCGATCGGTTACGTTAAAATTTCGGCAGCATTTCCCCATATGTTCTCCTAAATGTGTGGCATATAAGCCACACTAGGAGAACGTATGAGCAAATACAAACCGCAATCTCACCCAACGATGATTAATAGCAGACTAACATATCGCAAAAAATATTCCCAAACTGTCCACCAGGACAATTTGAGAATTTGCAAGACTAAGCTTACAAATTCTCAAACGGGTCTAAAGGTTATAGTGCTGTGATTAATAATATGAAGTCCGAAGACAATCGAACTTATGCTTGTTATTCTTAACTTCTTGTCAATTATACATATATAGGAATAGTATTCTATATATATAGTCACTGACTTCTTAAGATTATTGTGTCGAATACAAATGTTTGTGAAGACTAAAATATAAATCATTGAAACTACTAATTTGTTGCTGCAAATTAAATAATAATACAACAAGACTTTCTATCTAGCATTACATAATTTAATGCATCATTCAATTTGAAGCAGAATGTAAATAATCAAGACATAACAATTGTAAATAACTACAAATGCACAAATATTATTGTATAAACATTCTGCTTAAATTAATTATTGCATAAATATTTTGTAAATTAAATAATAATACAACAAGACTTTCTATCTAGCATTACAAATATTATTGCATAATCAAGACATAATAATCAGTCTATCCAAAGAGCTCCGACTAATGACATAAATTAATTAATTTATAACTAATCTAATAAAAAATTAGATTAGTGGTCACATTTTTTTTAATATTTGTCATCAAATTATTTAAAAATATTTTAATAATAATAAATATAATAGAATCTAATTTTTAGTTAAATTTTTTTCATGAGTGTTAAAAAAAAAAAATTTTTGAAGGGGCCGGGGGGTCGGGAAAACCTAGCTGTTACTTTTTAAAAAAAATTAAGTTGCCCATGTTTTAAAAATATATTTATAATTTTTATATTTGTCATCAAATTATTTGAAAATATTTTTAAAAACAATAAAATATGATAGAATCTAATTTTTTTGTTAATTTTTTTATGAGTGTTAATTTTTTTTTAATTGAAGGGGCCGGGGGTGGGGGAAAAGCCCCCTAGCTGTTACCTTTTTATTTATATTTTTTTTGTCTAGCCACCGTGGCCGAAGAAGACGAATGGGAGGGGGGTCCCCCCTAACTGTTTATTTTTTTCCCAGGCCATGGCAGGCCACGGCAGCGGCCATGGCCAGAGAGGATGAACGGGAGGGGGGGTGGGGAAAACCCCCCATTAAATTTTTTTTTTCGGTGGCCTAGCCACCGCCGGTCACGGCAGCGGCCGTGGCCAGAGAAGAGGGCCACGGACGTGGCCTTGGCCATAGAAGACGAAGGGGGGGGGTGGGGAAAAAACCCCCCCCCAAACTGTCAATTTTTTTTTTGGTGGCCTGGCCACCGTGGCCGGAGAAGACGAAGGGAGGGGGTCGGGAAACCCCCCCCCCCCCCAAACAGAAAATTTTTTGTGGCCTGGCCACCGTGGCTAGGCCACGGCACCGGCCATGGCCGGAGAAGTGGGCCACGGCAGTGGCCGTGGCCGGAGAGGATGGCCACGGCCGGTGCCATGGCTTTTTATAAAAAAAGGAGGATGGGCTTACCTCGGTCGCGAGGGGACGTCGCCGGAGTGGGGGGAGCTTTCGCCGGGAGAGAAGACGGGGGCAGTCGGAGGAGCGAACGGACGGCGGCGGCTAGGTAGGAAAAGGAAGAAGAAGAGAAGGGAAGCGGGGGGGGCCCGACCAAGCCTTAAATACTGGTGATTAGCGACGCAATATATGCGTCGCTAATCACTCACTATTTTTTTATTAGGGCTACTTTGGCTTTTTTATTTTTTATGCAAAACGTAGTGACGCAACTAATTGCGTCGCTAATGAGTCGCTAACTTGGCACCAATGTCCGACAGGAAAATTTTTATTTTTTAGGAAATTACATCGCAAATGCGTTGCAATAATTTTAATAATAATAACTGATAAAATTATATTTCTAAAAAATAATTATGATGCATTATTCATCACAATTTTTTTAAATTTTTTTCTTACATTTAATTTTCTTAAAAACATTGTGACGCAATAAATGTGTCGTAATATTAAAAATTGTTTTCTGTTGGAAAATAAATTTTATTTTCTAGGAAATTGCATCGCAAATTTATCGCAATATTTTTTAAATATTTATAAAAATTATATTTTTTGAAAATAATTGCGACGCATAATTGCATCGCAAGTTTTTTTTTAAAAATTTTATTACATTTATTTTCTTAAAAACATTGGGACGCAACAAGTGCGTCGCAATATTAAAAATTATTTCTTTGAAAAAATTATTTTTATTTTCTAGGAAATTGCATCGCAAATGCATCGTAATATTTTTAAATATTTATAACTGATAAAATTTATATTTTTTGAAAATAATTGTGATGCATATATTGCGTCGCAATATTTTTTTAAAATTTTTCCTTACATTTTTTTCTTAAAAACATTGCGACGCAATTAATGCGTCGCAATATTAAAATTTGTTTTCTCTGGGAAAATTATTTAAACATCTAGGAAATTACATTGCAAATGCGTCGCATATTTTTTAAATATTTTTAACTGATAAATTTAAATTTTCTAAAAATTTGCATCGCAAATGCGTCGCAATATTTTTTAAATATTTGTAACTGATAAAATTTATATTTTCTAAAAATAATTGCGATGAAAATAATGCATCCCAATATTTTTTTTAATTTTTTTATTTACATTATTTTTCTAAAAAATATTGAGATGCAATACATGCATCGCAATATTAAAAATTGTTTTCTTCGTAAAAATTAATTTTAGAAAAATGCATCACTAATGCATCGCAATATTTTTTTAATAATTATAACTGATTTAATTATATTTTTTGAAAATAATTGCAACGCATCTGTTACATCGCAATGTTTTTTTAAAATTTTTTATTACTATTATTTTTCTTAAAAATTTGCAACGCAATATGTACGTCGCAATATTAAAAATTGTTTTATCTCGGACCGTGGCTATCGGTCCGATCGGCGATGATCCGACGGTTGCGATCGATCCAAGCCCTGATCCCGATCGGCCATGACCGATCTTGGACCGTGGCGATCGGTCCGAACGCCAACGATCCGACGGTTACGATCGATCCAAGCCTGATTCCCGATCGGCCATGACCGATCTCGACCGTGGCGATCGGTTCGATTGCCGACGATCCGATGGTTGCAATCGATCCAAAGCCCTGATCCCGATCGGCCACGATCGATCCCGGACCATTGTGATCAGTCTGAGATCGCGATAATCCGATGGTTGCGATCCAAGCCCTGATTGATCCTGGTCGGCAATGAACGATCTTGGACCATCTCGATCGATCTGATAGCGACGATCCGACGGTTGCGATCGAGCCAAGCCATGATCCTGATCGGCCACGATCGATCTCAGATCGTGGAGATCGGATCGGCGACGATCTGACAGTTGCGATCGATCGAAGCATGATCCCGATCGGCACGACCGATCTTGGATCATGGCGATCGGTCCGATCGATGATGATCCGACGGTTGCGATCGATCCAAGCCCTGATCCTGATCATCCACGACCGATCTCGGACCGTGGCGATCGGACCGATCGGCGTTGATCCGACGGTTGCCATCAATCCAAGCCCTGATCGATCCTGGTCAGCAATGAACGATCTCGACCGTCTCGATCGATCCGATGGTTTCGATCGATCCAAGCTGTGATCCCGATCGGCCATGACCGATCTCAGACCGTTGCAATCCGTCCGAGATCGGCGACGATCCGATGGTTGCGATCGATCGAAGCCATGATCCCGATCGGCCACGACCGATCTCGGACCGTGGTGATCGATCCGATCGGCGACGATCCGATGTTGCGATCGATCCGAGCCATGATCCCGATCAGCCACGATCCCAGACCATTGCGATCGGTCCGAGATCGCTGACGATCCAACGGTTGCGATCGATCCAAGCCCTGATCCCGATCGGCCACGACCGATCTCGGACCATGGCGATCAGTCCGATCACCGATGATCCGACGGTTGCGATCGATCAAAGTCCTGATCCCGATTGGCCACGACCGATCTCGGACCGTGGCGATCGGTCGATCAGCGACGATCCGATGGTTGCGATTGATCTAAGCCCTAATCCCGATTGGCCATGACCGATCCTGGACCGTTGCGATTGGTCTGAGATCGCGATGATCCGACGGTTGCGATCGANAGCCGACACTACAGTATTCGGGAGCCGACACCTGACGATGGCGAGCCGACACTTACTTTTTCGGAGCCGACTCCTCAACGAACTCAAAATTTCTATTTTTGGAAAAACGACTTGGAGCCGACACCTGAAAAGTTGGAGCCGACTCCAACCTGACTGGACGAAAATTTAAATGCCAGATCAGCTCTAACGGTAATATTTCCTTTTTACCTAATTTCTAACGGATATATTTTGTTTAGGTACACTCCAACGGCTAGTTTCTTCCCAAAATGGATTAAAAGAAATCTATAAAAAGGGGAAAAACACCCGTTTGAAAAGAGAAGAAAAATAGAAAATACAAATCAAAAATCCGAGAAAGCCTGAGCCTGAAATCCAAGAGAAAAGCTTCAAACTCAAATCCTTCCACTCCAAAAAGCTCAAAGAGGAATCCAAGGCATTCAAATCAAAAATCGGAGGATTTTCAAATTGAAGAAAAAGCTCTGTTCTTTTTCCAATCTTCTCAACTGCAACACTGTAAGGAATCAAAGCTGAGGCTTGATTCAACATTCCAAAGGAGAAGAGGAAAAGAAGAAAAGAAGAAAAGCTCAAAGCCAAACAACTTCAAACAGGCTTTTCTAAACTTTTACTTTTTTTGAATATTTGCTCATTTAAGGAGCTGTGTATCTTTGTAAAATATTCTTTTTGTTTGTGCCTAGTTCAATCAAGGGGATTGAACTAGTGGAGGTTGTTACCTCGGGTCAAGCTAGATTAGCTTGAGTTTAGGGTTTTGTGCTGGTGAGCCCGAAAAACCGGCTGGGTTCGTTGTGATCCCGGGGAAAAAACAAAGTTTGAGTTGTGAGCTTGTAAAACAACTCGGCTGTAATCAAGAGATTATAGTGTGGACCCAAGTGGATCTTGGGAGTGGACGTAGGTGTTGGATACACCGAACCACTATAAAATCTTTGTGTTTGCCGTGCTTCATTGTCTCTATCTCTATCTCCTTGTTTGTGCTTTATATTTGCATTGCATTTAATTTCATTCATCTTAAGCAATAATTTTTTAAAAGGTTAAATTTTTTAAAGAACCCAATTCACCCCCCCTCTTGGGTTGCCATCTGGGCCAACAATTGGTATCAGAGCAAGTGCTCATTGAATTTGATCACACGATCAAGAGCTAAAGATCCAAATGGCAGCTCAAGTTGGATCATTTGCCGAAGGTCATTCTACAAATAGACCTCCCTTGTTTAATGGTTCCAACTATTCATATTGGAAAGCAAGAATGAGGATATTCATTCAAGCTTCTGATTATGAATTGTGGGGTGTTATAACTAATGGACCTAGTACACCCACACACATTGTTGATGGCACTATTGTTCCTAAGCCCGAAAGGGATTGGAATGATAATGATAGGAAAATGGCACAGCTCAATGCTAAGGCCATGAATGTCTTATATTGTTCTTAGATGCTAATGAATTTAATCGAATTTCTACATGTAATTCCGCAAAAGAGATTTGGGATAGATTAGAGGTTACCCATGAGGGTACTAATCAAGTTAAAGAATCTAAAATAAATATTCTTGTTCATAAATATGAATTATTTAGCATGGAACAAACTGAAACTATAGCATGCATGTATACTAGATTTACTGATATTGTAAATGGTTTGAAAAGTCTTAGGCAAAACCTATACTAACTCTGAACTTGTTCGCAAAATTCTTAGGTCACTTCCAAGGACTTGGGAAGCAAAAGGTGACAGCAATCCAAGAAGCCAAGGACCTCAACACCTTACCCTTGGAGGAGCTACTTGGATCCCTAATGACCCATGAATTGACCATGAAGCACATCAAGAGAGAAGAAGAAAAAAGACATAGCTCTTAAGGCTGCTGAAAGTGAGGAGAGCTGCAGTGATATGAAGATGATGATGATGAGACAGCTCTTCTAGCAAGAAAATTCAAAAAATTCATGAGAAGAAAGAGACCCTTCCAAAGAAGAAATCTGGAATTAAGATGGAAGGAAAAAGAAAAGAAAAGGACAAGGACAAAGAGAAAGACCCCTTGATTTGCTATGAATGTAAGAAACCGGGGCACTTTAGATATGATTGTCCTCAACTGAAAAAGACTTTCAAGAAGAAGAAGAAAGCCTATGTTGCAACCTGGAGTGACAGCGATGAATCCTCTTCAGAGGAAGAACAAAAAGAAGTTGCCAACATTTGCTTTATGGCAAACGACGAGATGAGGTAAGTTCTGAAAACCCTTGTG
Organism: Calamus simplicifolius; assembly: GCA_900491605.1. Lineage (NCBI taxonomy): Eukaryota > Viridiplantae > Streptophyta > Magnoliopsida > Arecales > Arecaceae > Calamus > Calamus simplicifolius. The sequence continues at coordinate 151,847 of UESW01001317.1, forward strand.
ATGATTTTGCTTTGATGAATTATTTGAAGCTTTAATGAACTAGTAGATGATTTAAAGTTTTGAAAAAGAAATACAATCTTTGAAAAATGATAATTTCAATTTTTATTAAAGAAAAAGATAATCTTACTAATGAAATTAAAATGCTAAAATCTGAAAAAGAAAATTTGACAAAAGAAAAGAATCAATTTCAATGAAAATGATAAATTAAAGAAGGAAGTTGATAAATATAAAATATTGTTGATAAATTTACTTATAGTTCTGAAAAACTTAATTTATTGTTAAGTAATCAAAGAGCTATATATGATAAAGCTGGTTTAGGATATAGACCTAACTTAAACAAAAATTTGTCAAAAACTTTTTTAGAAAAGAACAAAATAGAGATAATGTTACATGTCATTATTGTAACAAGAAAGGACATAAATCCTATGAATGTAATTGAGAAATAATAACAAAAATTAAGTAGTAAAGGAAAGAAAATTTGGGTTCCCAAAGGAACAATCTTTTATGCTACTAACCATGAAGGACCCAAGAAGGCTTGGGTACCTAAATATAAGACTTAATATTTTTGCAGGAGTGTCTTGCGGCCAAAAGATCAAAGCGAAAGTGGTATCTCGATAGCGGCTGCTCAAGACACATGACGGGTGACAAGGATCAATTCATCACCCTTGAGAGCAAAAGAGGAGGAGTTGTTACATTTGGTGACAATGGCAAAGGCCAAATCATGGGGTTTGTAAAATTCAAATAACTCCCTCCACATATATTGAAAATGTCTTATATGTTAATGGTTTAAAACATAATCTAATAAGTATTAGCCAATTATGTGATAAAGGTTTTAAAGTATCATTTGAAGCATCAATCTGCACTGTTTCTAATCCCATTGATAATAGCATTATTTTTATTGGAAATAGAAATGGCAATGTATACTTGATTGATTTAGACAATTTGTCTACTAGTAATCATTGCTTAGTTGCTAATAATGCTAATATGAATGAGATTGGTTGGTTATGGCATCGTAGATTAGGTCATGCAAGCACACACCTTATTTCAAAATTAATTAGAATGGATTTAGTAAAAGGACTTCCACAACTAGATTTTGAAAATAACAAAATTTGTGATGCATGTCAATTTGGAAAACAAACTAGAAATTCTTTCAAAACTAAAAATATTGTTTCCACTTCTAGGCCACTTGAACTACTTCACATGATCTTTTTGGACCTACTAGAACCACATAGTCTAGGAGGAAAGAAATATGGTCTTGTGATTAGTAGATGATTATTCTAGATACACTTGGGTATTATTTTTAGCTCATAAGGATGAGACCTTTCCTTATTTTTGAAATTCTTCAAGAAGGTCACAAATGAGAAAAACAACACCATAGTGTCTCTAAGAAGTGATCATGGCACTGAATTTGAAAATCATTTATTTGAAAATTTTGCATAGAAAATGGCATTCATCATAATTTTTCAGCACCTACACCACAATATAAAAGATTAGTTGAAAGAAGAAAAATGAGAACCTTAGAAGAACATGGCCCATAAGTGCTGAGGAAGTTTTTGTTGAAAGATCATGAACAAATCATGTTTTTAAATTACACAAAGCACTATATGGTTTAAAACAAGCACCTAGAGCTTTTGATTGAAAATGGAGGAAATGTTGTATTTATTAGTAGTACGATATTGTATTCGGTGCTACTAACAATTTGTTATGTCAAGAATTTGCTAAGTTGATGCAGGGTGAGTTTGAAATGAGCATGATGGGAGAACTCAACTTCTTCCTAGGACTTCAAATCAAACAAAGCAAAGAAGGAATTTTCATCAATCAAGCCAAATACACAAAAGAACTGCTCAAGAAGTTTGGAATGGAGTCAATCAAACCACTTGAACTCCTATGAGTCCTTCATGCAAATTGGATAAAGATGATGATGGTAAGAAAGTAGATCAGAAATATTATAGAGGTATGATCGGATCTCTTCTTTACTTAACAGCTAGTAGACCAGATATAATGTTTGCTGTATGTTTATGCGCTAGATTTCAATCTGAACCTAAAGAATCTCATTTAATTGCTGTAAAAAGAATCTTAAGATATTTAAGTGGAACTAAAAATGTAGGCTTATGGTATTCTAGAGACTCAACATTAAACTTGATTGCTTATTCTGACTCTGATTATGCTGGATGTAAATTAGATAGAAAAAGCACAAGTGGAGCATGTCAATTCTTAGGTAGTAACTTAATCTCTTGGTTTAGCAAAAAGCAAAATTCGGTTGCATTATCTACTGCTGAAGCAGAATATGTTGCAGCTGGAAGTTGCTGTGCTCAAATCCTTTGGATTAAGAGACAACTTGAAGATTATGGCATAACACTTGATAAAACTCCAATTAGTGTGATAACACAAGTGCAATAAATCTAACTAAAAATCCAATTCAACATTCAAGAACAAAACACATTGAAATTAGATATCATTTTATAAGAGAACATGTAGCTAATAATGAAATTTGTCTTGAATATGTTAATACTGAAGAACAATTAGCTGATATATTTACAAAACCTTTGAGTGAAGAGAGATTTTGTTATCTTAGAGGTGAATTAGGGATATGTGACCCTTTGGATTGATTTTGAAACTATAAGGAATGACTTTCTAGATCTATATTAATTTCTTGATATTCCTTTCATAATTTTAAGGACAAATTATCTAGTCATCTGAGTATTTGATTCTTAATACTCCAAAATTTTATCAAGATTTTATAAAATATATTTTGACAAGTTTCAGATGGTTGAATTTCAATTATTTTTCTCTGAAACTGTCATTGGAGTCGACACCTCAGAATGAGGAGTCGACACCTCTGACTGTGTCGCTCTCGGTCCCTGACCTTGGAGCCGACACCCGTGTAAGTGGAGCCGACTCCAGTTCGAGCGCTGACTGTGTTAGCGATTTGGAGTCGACACCCGACTTTGCGGGAGTCGACACCTGGGATTCCAAAATCGATTTATTAGGGCAGAGTCGACACCTCGTCATTTCATTACTCTTCGAATCCTCCACCAAATCCCTCCAAAACTCTTCCAAAACCTCCCCATCTCTAATTCCACTTCTCTCAAGCCTTCCTACGGATTCAATGGCGCCTAAGAGGAGAGGTTCGGTGATTGGAGCGACCGTGGTGACCGGGAAGCGTTCCGTAAGGCGACCCGTCCGCGAGCCGTCTCCAAGTGAAGATTCCTCCACCGATTCAGACAATCCTAACGCCACTTCACCTCAGGTAGATACCCTAGCAGGGAGGGTAATCACAATGGGAAGAAAAGTTGATTTTGAACTTTTTGAATCCGAGGGTTTTTCGATTGGTAGGCAACTTAAGGAGCTTGGATGGGATAAAGTATGCTCTCTTGATGTTCCTACTTACCCAGCTTTAGTAAAGGAATTTTACTTTAATTTAGCAAGAGGAGATGGTGGTTTAGTAAGCACTGTTAGAGGAAAAGGATTCACCTTACATTTCACAAATTAGGAAATCTCCTGAGCATCCCATTACTGGATTAGCTGCTGATGTGCACAGTGAGAGATCAGCTGCCCTATCAAGGATGTTAGGGAGAGAGGTTACTGAATTTGAGGAAATTAGGGCTAATCAGTTGCCCTTGGAATTAAGGTTGTTACACAACATTGCAGCAGAATTTTTTTTCCGAAGACCGGACGTTTTGAGTATGTCTCCGAGCGGGACATTGTTGTGATGGATAGTGTATTGACCGGTCAGCCCATTAATCTAGCTGCTATGATATTTTACATGGCCGAGGCTGGAGGAAAGAGAAGATCGTCACTACCCTACGGCATGATCTTAACTATGGTATTCAGAAGCCAAGGGGTTGTAATTTTGGATAATGAACCCTCCAAGAGCCTGAGACACACTGATTATTATAGCTTGGCCACTTTACATAGAATGGGATTTGTAAAATTAATGGTCAGTGGGAAAGGAAAGGGAACTTGGATGAGAGAGTCCCCGAGCCTAGACATTCTGTATCTTGTGAGGCTGGTCCGTCTATGAGGATTCCATCTCCACATCCTAGTAGTCCTGCTCCTGCTCCTGTCCCAGTACCAGTGATTCCATCTACTTCATCTACTTCTTCAGTCGGATTTTCAGACCTTCAGTTAGAGCAACTTCAAATCTTCTTGCTGCTCAGAAGGAGAATTAAAGACTGAGTTTGACACAAATTTATGAATCTTAAAGAAACTCTTTATTCATTAGATGATCGGATTGCCAAAATTGAATCAACTCTTAGCTCTTCTACTGTATCTTTAAGTGGTGATTTGAAGAACATTTTTGAAGAACTTAAAGACATTTGTGGAGATTCTGAAATTTATTCAAAGTGCAATGCCGAGTTACAAGATAAAATTATCACTGCTTGTACGTTTGTTGATGAAAGACTGAAAGACTACGTCAAGCTTCAGTCTGAAGGAATGCAGAAGATTGTAGATCATTTAACAAGGATTATTAGAACTAATTTTTGATCTTCATGTAATGATGTAATGAATTCTGATGTAATGGAAATACAATCTTGATGTAATGAAAGTTTAATTTTGATATAATGAAAGTTTTTGATATGATGATGTGCAGTTTAATGTAATGTCAAAGTTCAGTTCCATTTTGTAATACTTTTGATGCAATGAAATTACCTTTTGATCTATCAATTTATCTTATGACTTAACTTCTTTTCTTTTTGTTGATTACAAAAAAGGGGGAGAAAGTTATGTCGTATATGCATTGATTAGTATGTGATTGAAATAGTAAGAATACTTGTTTGAAATTGTTTAAAGCTTATTTGATTAATATAAAGTTTGTTTGAAATTGCATAAATTAAGTATCAAAGGAAGAACAATTGATAATTTGAACTTCATAGGGGGAGCTACCTTATTCAGGGGGAGCCCACTTGTGAGGATCATTCCTTAAAAATTTAATTTAAGAATACTATGCATATACTCAATGTTTTTATAATCATCAAAAAGGGGGAGATTGTTGACCCAATTATTGATTTTGATGATTAATAAAGGAATTGAGTATATTTATTTGATTACTAATGGATTTGAGAAGTGTTTCAGGAGTTAAAATTATTTGATCAATTTAAATGAATTAAGAAACGTGTTTTGAATCAATGCAAAACTTCAATTTCAAAGTTTCAGAACCTGGAGTCGACACTTAGAATTCCTGGAGCCGACCCCATGGCCATTCAAAATTTATTCTAATTTTTGATACGGTCCGGAGCCGACACCCAGAGTTTCGGAGCCGACACCAGAGTTTCGGAGTCGACACTTACAGTGTCTGGAGCCGACTCCGATGCGGGAATAGAACATTAATTTTTTGAGCATCCTGGAGCCGACACACACAGTATTCGAGAGCCGACACCTGGTGATGGCGAGCCGACACTTACTTTTTCGGAGCCAACTCCTCAACGAACTCAGAATTTCTATTTTTGGAAAAACGACCTGGAGCCGACACCTGAAAAGTTAGAGCCAACTCCAACCTAACTGGAATGAAAATTTAAATTGCCATATCAGCTCTAACAGTAATATTTCCTTTTTACCTAATTCTAATGGATATATTTTATCTATAGGTACACTCCAATGGCTAGTTTCCTTCCCAAAACGGATTAAAAGAAATCTATAAAAAGGGGGAAAACACCCGTTTGAAAGAGACGACGGAAAAATAGAAAATATTTCAAATCAAAAATCCGAGAAAGCCTGAGCCTGAATCTCAAGAGAAAAGCATTCAAACTCAAATCCTTCCACTCCAAAAAGCTCAAAGAGGAATCCAAGGCGCCCCAAATCAAAAATCGGTGGATTTCCAAATTGAAGAAAAAGTTCCATTTCTTTCATTTCCAATCTTCTCAACTACAACGACTATGAGGGATTAAAGTTGAGGCTTGATTCATCATTCCAAAGAGAGAAGAGAAAAAGAAGAAAGAAGAAAAGCTCAAATTCAATCATCTCTAAACAGGCTTTTCTAAACTTGTTTACTTTATTTTGAATATTTGCTCAACTAAGGAGCTGTGAATCATTGTAAAACATTCTTATATTTGTTTGTGCTAGTTCTATCAAGGGGATTGAACTAGTGGAGATTGTTAACCTCGGGTCAAGCTAGATTAGCTTGAATTTAGGGTTTTGTGCTGGTGAGCCCGAAAAATCGGCTGGGTTCGTTGTGATCCCAGGGAAAAAACAACAAGTTGTGAGTTGTGCTCTTGTAAAACAACTCGGCTGTAATCTAGTTGATTATAGTGTGGACCCAAGTGAATCTTGGGAGTGGACGTAGGTGTTGGATACACCGAACCACTATAAAATCTTTGTGTTTGTCGTGCATTCATTATCTCTATCTCTATCTCCTTGTTTGTGCTTTATATTTGCATTGCAATCAATTTCATTTGTCTTAGAGCAGATAATTTTTTTTTAAAAAAAAGGTCAAATTTTTTAAAGAACCCAATTCACCCCCCTCTTGGGTTGCCATCTGGGCCAACAAATTAAAATACTTATAAAATTCTAAAATCTAAATATTATATAATTAGAAATCACTCTGACTATGATCAGATTTGGTGAGGCAGAAGTAGTCTTTATGGCGAGACGGCCGAGCCATTCTTAGCCTGCTCAAATCAAACAACGGAACGGCTTATTTCTCTCAAGACGGCTTATTTCTATCTCTATTGACAACCATCCATGATTTTCTATACTTCCCATTTGCAAGTGTCCTCTAATTTTAGATGCTGACTCTTATCTTTGGTCTACCATTGATAAATTGATATTAAGAAATGATGAATGGAACAAAGACCTTTTGGATGAAATATTTCCAATCTCCATCCTACATGAGGTTTTAAATACACCCATGGCGGGCTATCCTCTCCAAGATTTTTGATGTTGGGGCTCTACCTACAGGTCACGAATTCCTTTGAAAGAGGTTTATGGTGTTCTGAATAATGGTAACAACTTCCTCTCGTATAAGATTATATGGAAAATTAAAGTTTAGAGGCTTTTGTTCTTAGGCTGGAAGTTGTGGCATAGGGGTCTCCCTACTTTTTTCCTTTCTTTTTTCTATCTTAGAGGATTGTATCTTGTCCAGCTTTCTGTAAGCAATATGATGCATGTGATAAATCTATTGGCTATCTTTTCTTCCACTATCATATATAGCTTCAGGTTAATGTGGGCATGTCTTAACCTATGCCCTATTTCTAATTTTCAATCAGTAGGACAAGCCTTGCATTTCTTGAGTACTAATCCTGGGATAGAAAGCAAGGTTCAAACTATTTTATTATATTCTCTATGGATGATATGGAAGGTATGAAATAAGTTCTATTTTGGAAATAAGCAATTCAGGTTCAAAATGAATTACAAGATAGGCTTTAAGTCGAGCAAAAATACCTTTCCTTCACCTCTTCAGAAACTACTAAAGGTCAAGGCAATTAACATGGCCCTCTACCACATAATGTGAGCACCCTTCCAAAAATTATATCTGGTTTGTCTATGTAGGGATTAACTTGTATGATTGGTGCATCTTAACTTCTTTAGTGCTGGAGCTATAATTCATAATCATTTAGAAGGATCCTGCTTGCTATTGCTATCTCTCTTCAAAAAGATTTCTACCTTATATAGAATTGACAGCAGCTTGAATTGGGTTGTCAGCAGTTTATGAAAGATTTCAGTAGTTAACATAATCTTAGGAGAGGACTCAACTACAATTATCTATTGGCTTATGAGTCATTTAGATATTGGCCTTCCATACGTGAGGGATAACACCATCTTTTGTCTTTATTCCGAATTATTTTGTTCACATAATTATAGAGAAATGAATTAGATTGCTGATTATTGACAAATTGGACTACTTCAGAAATTATCTAGCTAGCTGATGCTGATGCCAGGGGAGTTAGTTTTGTAAGGTTTAACAACCCCTTCATTGTTATCACCAATAGAAGAAGTCACACATTAAATCTACATTTTACTTTGCAATGAAATGGCTTCGCTTCATCATCATAACATATCTCAAAGTTGACCTAAGATACATTCCAGCTGTCATGAAAATTTCTTTCACCTTGTCCAATAATCTCAAGATGATCAAATCTCCTGTGAGTGGTCATATGATCCCTTGCAAATAAATACCTTATTCCTTCCCTGTTTCTATCCAGTACTAGAGACGGATTATTTCTTTACTAACTGAAAACACTATGCATTCCTGGTAGGTATGAAAACATCCTTGTCTTAGTTTGTCGCATATATTTTTAAGCAATAACAATGGCTCGATAAAAATAGAATAATATATTCCTAAGGTTGATTTAAGCAATTTATTATCAATATTCAAAGCCAAATCCAATATTTGGTGTTGGATTCATGTGACATTGATCCAACAGTATATTATGATTCTAGACAATATTTTTAATTGTGGCCGGCAAGTCCTAATTGCAACAAGATGGATCATGGTAGACCCTCAATGGCATCAATTGCGTTCTTAAAAATGCACCATAAGTTATAGACCAAGATTGGACCAGTGTAAACCCCCGGTAATTTAATTGTAGGGAGGATAACTCTCGGTATTTAATTGGGGTGGTATTTAATTGGGGTGGCACTTAGTGTTATTATGATATTTAAATTCCCTGTATGTCGCTTGGATTTCCGAGTCGTGTCTGAGTCCATGAATTGAAGCGTTGCATAGGGGACTATTTATATGATGGAGGGGGACTCCCTCCATCATCCTGGAGTTGGCTTCGATCAGGTAATCCCCTGCCTCCCAGAGAGAGAGAGAGAGGGAGAGAGAGAGAGAAAGCATGAGAGAGAGAAAGAGAACCAGAGAGAGAAAGAGCCTGAGAGAGAGAGAAAGAGAACCAGAGAGAGAGAGAGAGACAGAGAGATCGCGAGAGGGAAAGAAGAATATCCGGCCGGTCGACCTTGGTTCAGGCCCGGCGGCGTGCTCGCCGCCGCGCCGGGCCTGAGACTTGGCCGACGACCCCGCCGGCGCCGGGGGAGGCGTCCGGCGGGGTGGTGGTGGAGAGAGAGTAGAGAGAGAGGGCCAATTGGCCCTCCTCTCGCGCGGTGGCGGAAGCCCGGCTTCCGTCGGTTGGTTCGGGCCCGGCGGCGTGCTCGCCGCCTCGCCGGGCCCGACCGTTGGCCTGTCGCCTCCACCGGCGCCGGGCGTGCGTCCGGTGGAGGTCCGGCCGGCCAAGGTGGCCGGCCGTGCCGCCGGCATGGTTCCATGCCGCGCGGAGGAGTCTGGGAGATCGAGAGAAATTGAGGAGGGAGAGATGGTTTGGCGGCCGGCCGCGGCGGCGGCCGGCTCTGGCCCGGCCACCGGCGGCCGGGCCGCCCTCAATTTGGCCGGCGGCGGCCCCGGCCGCCGGCCACGTCCCCGTCCCCTGTTCGGTGAAACAGGGGATCGGGTGGTTTAGGATGAACCGGGCCGGCTGGGCCGGCCGGTTCAGGCCTTTTGGGCCGTGCTGTGAGCAGATGTTTGGGCTGATTTTTGGGCCCCGTAACGGGCCGGGATTAGCATAATTTTATATGGCTAGAATCTGGGTGAATTCTAGTTTCTTGGGGTATTTTTACTTCCCCATTTGAGTGAGTATGGTGAGAGATATTCGAGTCCGAAGTTGGGCCCGTGGATTGGTCAGGGTAGAGTCTTAGGAATCATTTCATTATCCAGATTTTAATCAATTAATTGTGTAGGTACCCCGACATCTGATTAGATGATATATCTGTTGGATTGCGTGCGAAGGTAAGTAAGCCAGTTATCAGTTTATTAAATAAGTTATTTCAGGATATGCGTAGTTAAATTGTGAATTGTTATTGGCTAATTGTGTAAGTAGATGAATACTATGAGTTCATGTATGAATGCTATGCATGTGAGATATGCTATGCATGTGAGATGCATGTGAGATGTTGTTGCTATGCATGTGAGATACTGTTGCTATGCATGTGAGATGTTGTTGCTATGCATGATGCATGCTATGCATGAGAGATGCAGTTGCTATGCATGAGAGATGCAGCATGCATGAGAGATTTGCTATGCATGCAGATGCATGCATGAGAGATGTGCTATTATGCAGTTAGTGTGACATTGATGTGATATATTACATGAAATTGTTCAGTAAGTATAATCCACTGTTTTACTACATGATTGATGTATTGATGTATTGATGTGATGTGAGGTACTGTTATGTGTCGCCACGGTTCTCCTTTATCCTGTCATACCACACATACGTCTAGAGGACGTGTTCTGATGGATTTCGATATTGGCATGACCCTGGTATTCCGACCCTTTCAGTAGGGGGGATACTTCTAGGGAATGCTGGGTGATACATTATTGGCATGACCCTGGTATTCCGACCCTTTCAGTAGGGGGGATACTTCTAGGGAATGCTGGGTGATACATTATTGGCATGACCCTGGTATTCCGACCCTTTCAGTAGGGAGGGATACTTCTAGGGAATGCTGGGTGATACATTATTGGCATGACCCTGGTATTCCGACCCTTTCAGTAGGGAGGGATACTTCTAGGGAATGCTGGGTGATACATTATTGGCATGACCCTGGTATTCCGACCCTTTCAGTAGGGGGGATACTTCTAGGGAATGCTGGGTGATACATTATTGGCATGACCCTGGTATCTCGACCCTTTCAGTAGGGGGGATACTTCTAGGGAATGCTTGTTGGTACATTATTGGCGTGACCCTGGCATCTTGACCTTTCAGTAGGGAGATGCTTTAAGGGAATGCTGGCTGGTACATTATTGAGATATTGCAGGGCCGTGGGTCACATTTACAGTTACCATTGAGAGTATAAACAGTGGGTTTACTTATAAAGTATAATTGAGTAATTATGGATGCAAATGATTGGTATTATATTTATGTGTGCCGTCACGGCTCTCCTTTGTTATGGGGCATTGCAGGGCCGTGGGACACATATAATATAATATGGCAATGAATTGTTTATATGCACTGATAATTTGCTATGATATAATACAACAATGATGAGTGCAAATGATTTGAATTATATTTATATGTGCCACCACGGCTCTCCTTTGTTATGGGGCATTGCAGGGCCTTGGGACACATATGATATAATATAACAATGATGAGTTTACTTACATTGCATGTTTGAGTATTTGTGAAATGTTTATGCATGCAGATTATTTATATGCTTATTGATTGCTATGCTATGATTGGACTGTATAACATGGTTTACTTACTGAGTGTAAGCTCACAAAATCCTTACAATGTTTTTATCAGAGCCACGAGGTTGAAGATGGATTTGGGGTGATGGATCTTCTATTAAATAAGCCAGATCATTATGTTGATGTAACCCCTGTAATGCTTATGTGTAGGGCTTGTAGCCCAAATCTTTAGTTATGGATTGTATTAAAGACATGACTTGAATGATATATAGGTTATTGCTTTTATTGAACTCAGTGTCATGTTTCGGGACGCCTTGCGTGCCCGGCACGCGGCGGGTTGTCACCCTAGCTCAAAATTTTTGGGTCTGGGGCGTGACAGCTTTATGGTATCAGAGCACTAGGTTATGACCCTAGGGACACAGACATATTGACATGATAACAGAACTTATGAACCTAGGGACATATTGACATGATACAGTTATGACCCTAGGGACACGGACATATTGACATGATTGACTTATGATAGGGACACGGACATATTGACGATAGAGAACATATTTTGATGACATTATATTTAGAGACACCTGACACATTAGTTTATGATGATATTAACCACATCTAATTTAACAGGAATAGTTATGGCTCGCCATACTAGGAGCCAACTGTATGAGGAGGACTCTCTGGCCGGTAATGCTGATCAGCCGGTGGGTCAAGGAACTACTGGAGGTATGGCCCCTGCCAACCCAGTAGGAACTGAGCACCAGCGATTCCAGTCCGAGATGCTTCAAGCTCTCTCGGGTATGGCGCAGTCTATGTAGGACATGCAGCATCAGAGTGCGCAGCGGAAGCATGGTGGGCCCATAACCCACAGGACCCAGGTTATGATCTTAGGGACATATGCATAATGACACTCTAGGCAAAATACTTGGATGACATTGAGACAATTATGACTTTCAAGGAATTTCATGAATTATGCTTTGGGAGCTTGAAATTTAAAGTTTATTAATTGAATTACAAGTTTGATAGAATTGAGAATGAACCATCGCAAGCCAATGATATTATGTGGGCTCCCTGGCTGGTAGCCTTGACCAGTGGGGAGGTCAAGGGGCTTCTAGAGGTTTTAGCTCCATTAAACTTGTTGGAAATGATTCGTAGCAATTTTAGACCTTTAAATAATATGGGAGATGAAATTTTAATATGACATAGTAGTGAAAAATTTCAATTGATGACTAATATGATTGTGATACATCATTATGTCCATATTGCAATTGAGTTGATATGTGGATTTGGAGTTAGTAAAAAATTGAATTTGAATGAGGATAAAATGAATTTTAATTGTAGAACTTACATTATTGATATTGTAAGATTATGAACTCATCTGCTGGTTATAGGGATGATTAATATTGATGATATTTTGGGAATGAATAGTTAATTACATGTTTTTGATTAATCACAATTGAGTACTTTCTGAATTTGAGTATGGATGGATAAGTATATATAGTGAATTTTACTAAGAGAACTTTTATTATGGATATTGCATGTTCAAAACTGATTGTTAATTGCTAGATGAGATGATGGTTGATATTGATGCTAACAAAATAGTTGAATACATATTACGTCATGATGGACTATTTAGGAAAGTATAAAATTTTAAATTCTGAGATAATTATTGTTTAAGTTTTGAGAATAGTAGACTTTGGAATTAATTTTGGCTATGCATGATCAAATATTTAATTTCAAGGATGAAATTGTAGTGGGAGGAGATATTAATATTTGTTTCTGATTAGTCTCACTCTTCTAATTCAATGATGTAATCATAGAGCTTGGTGATTAAGCAGAATTTCTGTCCAACCTTCCACCCTCAAGTAATAGACAACTACAGAAACTAATAAGATTTTAGAAGTTATACTGTGAGTAATGAATTTAGAGGTGCTTGGTATTGTTCTTACCCTTAATGAAATTGCTTATTATTGATTACCAAGCCAATATTCAAATGGATTCATTTTGTTGTCTATGATATAAGGTGTAATTTTATTGAGATGTGAGAGAGAAATTTTGATTACTGAGCTGTTTAACAATATGAGAAAGTATCAAGCAGCTTCATGTAGCTCTGAGTTAATAGAAAAGTTATGTTAATAATCAAAGAAAGATTTGAAATTTCAGGGTAAAGATCATTGGAAGTTTGCTAACCAATGATGTTATGAGGTCCGTTAGAGGTGACTTGAGTCACAAAACATTGGGTCATTTGAAACTTTGATCAAGATGAAGGAAGTGTCTATAGCTTAACACTGCTTTCATTACTCTTTGGGGTGTTCAATGTGTTTCATATCTTTATGACTGACGAGGTGTATTTCAAACCCCGTTATGTGTTAGAACTTGAACCCAATTGACCTATGAAGATCTTGATGGAAAGAAGTGTAGTATTACTTATGTCAAAGATCAGTAGAATAATCATGACTGGGAGTCTATGAAAGATGAAGATCAATGATGTATCGATGACCGTGACTTTTAATAAAATTTAATTGATTATGAGAGAAAAATTTGGATTCTATATCGTATATCAATTTCGAGGACGAAATTCTTATAAGGGGGGAGAATGTAAACCCCCGGTAATTTAATTGTAGGGAGGATAACTCTCGGTATTTAATTGGGGTGGTATTTAATTGGGGTGGCACTTAGTGTTATTATGATATTTAAATTCCCTGTATGTCGCTTGGATTTCCGAGTCGTGTCTGAGTCCATGAATTGAAGCGTTGCATAGGGGATTTATATGATGGAGGGGGACTCCCTCCATCATCCTGGAGTTGGCTTCGATCAGGTAATCCCCTGCCTCCAGAGAGAGAGAGAGAGGGAGAGAGAGAGAGAAAGCATGAGAGAGAGAAAGAGAACCAGAGAGAGAAAGAGCCTGAGAGAGAGAGAAAGAGAACCAGAGAGAGAGAGAGACAGAGAGATCGCGAGAGGGAAAGAAGAATATCCGGCCGGTCGACGCTTGGTTCAGGCCCGGCGGCGTGCTCGCCGCCGCGCCGGGCCTGAGACTTGGCCGACGACTCGCCGGCGCCGGGGGAGGCGTCCGGCGGGGTGGTGGTGGAGAGAGTGTAGAGAGAGAGGGCCAATTGGCCCTCCTCTCGCGCGGTGGCGGAAGCCGAACCGGCTTCCGTCGGTTGGTTCGGGCCCGGCGGCGTGCTCGCCGCCTCGCCGGGCCCGACCGTTGGCCTGTCGCCTCCACCGGCGCCGGGCGTGCGTCCGGTGGAGGTCCGGCCGGCCAAGGTGGCCGGCCGTGCCGCCGGCATGGTTCCATGCCGCGCGGAGGAGTCTGGAGATCGAGAGAAATTGAGGGAGGGAGAGATGGTTTGGCGGCCGGCCGCGGCGGCGGCCGGCTCTGGCCCGGCCACCGGCGGCCGGGCCGCCCTCAATTTGGCCGGCGGCGGCCCCGGCCGCCGGCCACGTCCCCGTCCCCTGTTCGGTGAAACAGGGGATCGGGTGGTTTAGGATCGAACCGGGCCGGCTGGGCCGGCCGGTTCAGGCCTTTTGGGCCGTCCTGTGAGCAGATGTTGGGCTGATTTTTGGGCCCCGGGCCGGGATTAGCATAATTTTTATATGGCTAGAATCTGGGTGAATTCTAGTTTCTTGGGGTATTTTTACTTCTCCATTTGAGTGAGTATGGTGAGAGATATTCGAGTCCGAAGTTGGACCCGTGGATTGGTCAGGGTAGAGTCTTAGGAATCATTTCATTATCCAGATTTTAATCAATTAATTGTGTAGGTACCCCGACATCTGATTAGATGATATATCTGTTGGATTGCGTGCGAAGGTAAGTAAGCCAGTTATCAGTTTATTAAATAAGTTATTTCGGGATATGCGTAGTTAAATTGTGAATTGTTATTGGCTAATTGTGTAAGTAGATGAATACTATGAGTTCATGTATGAATGCTATGCATGTGAGATACTGTTGCTATGCATGTGAGATACTGTTGCTGTGCATGTGAGATGTTGTTGCTGTGCATGTGAGATGTTGCTATGCATGTGAGATACTGTTGCTATGCATGTGAGATGTTGTTGCTATGCATGAGAGATGCAGTTGCTATGCATGAGAGATGCAGTTATTATGCATGATGCATGAGAGATGCAATTGCTATGCATGAGAAATGCAGTTATTATGCATGATGCATGAGAGATGCAATTGCTATGCATGAGAAATGCAGTTAGTGTGACATTGATGTGATATTACATGAAATTGTTCAGTAAGTAAAATCCACTGTTTTACTACATGATTGATGTATTGATGTATTGATGTGATGTGAGGTACTGTTATGTGTCGCCACGGTTCTCCTTTATCCTGTCATACACACATACGTCTAGAGGACGTGTTCTGATGGATTTCGATATTGGCATGACCCTGGTATTCCGACCCTTTCAGTAGGGAGGGATACTTCTAGGGAATGCTGGGTGATACATTATTGGCATGACCCTGGTATTCCGACCCTTTCAGTAGGGAGGGATACTTCTAGGGAATGCTGGGTGATACATTATTGGCATGACCCTGGTATTCCGACCCTTTCAGTAGGGAGGGATACTTCTAGGGAATGCTGGGTGATACATTATTGGCATGACCCTGGTATTCCGACCCTTTCAGTAGGGAGGGATACTTCTAGGGAATGCTGGGTGATACATTATTGGCATGACCCTGGTATTCCGACCCTTTCAGTAGGGAGGGATACTTCTAGGGAATGCTGGGTGATACATTATTGGCATGACCCTGGTATCTCGACCCTTTCAGTAGGGGGGATACTTCTAGGGAATGCTTGTTGGTACATTATTGGCGTGACCCTGGCATCTTGACCTTTCAGTAGGGAGATGCTTTAAGGGAATGCTGGCTGGTACATTATTGAGATATTGCAGGGCCGTGGGTCACATTTACAGTTACCATTGAGAGTATAAACAGTGGGTTTACTTATAAAGTATAATTGAGTAATTATGGATGCAAATGATTGGTATTATATTTATGTGTGCCGTCACGGCTCTTCTTTGATATGGGGCATTGCAGGGCCGTGGGACACATATAATATAATATGGCAATGAATTGTTTATATGCACTGATAATTTGCTATGATATAATACAACAATGATGAGTGCAAATGATTTGAATTATATTTATATGTACCACCACGGCTCTCCTTGTTATGGGGCATTGCCGGGCCTTGGGACACATATGATATAATATAACAATGATGAGTTTACTTACATTACATGTTTGAGTATTGTGAAATGTTTATGCATGCAGATTATTATATGCTTATTGATTGCTATTATGATTGGACTGTATAACATGGTTTACTTACTGAGTGTAAGCTCACAAAATCCTTACAATGTTTTTATCAGAGACACGAGGTTGAAGATGGATTTTGGGGTGATGGATCTTCTATTAAATAAGCCAGATCATTATGTTGATGTAACCCCTGTAATGCTTATGTGTAGGGCTTGTAGCCCAAATCCTTAGTTATGGATTGTATTAAAGACATGAACTTGAATGATATATAGGTTATTGCTTTTATTGGACTCAGTGTCATGTTTCGGGACGCCTTGCGTGCCCGGCACGCGGCGGGTTGTCACCCTAGCTCAAATTTTTGGGTCTGGGGCGTGACAACCAGTGAACCAATGTTTTTAGTTGTTTCCATCGTCTAGTTGGAGCCTTCCATAAAATTCATTCAGATCTATTCGAGCATTTACCTGATATGATGTATGCTCATCATCTATGTATGTGGGCATGCATGTATGTGCTTTCGCGAATGTGCAAGCACACGTACGTGCACGGCGGGCACACATACACCAAAGGCATCGCATGCAGATCCATTCAACGGTCAACGAACGGAGAATAAAAACATTTCTTTACTAGCTTTTGCCTTCTGCATCCGGAATTAGAATGGTTAAAAAAATGAGCATGCCGTCCACTTCCGCCAGGGCTTTGAAATCCACGTTCAGGAAAAGTTTTACTGTACGGACGCCTGATGTGCGCGTGAATGCTGAAAAAAAAAATTAAATTAAATTATCTTCAATCATTGCGTATAGCAAGTCTTTTTCATTTATCTATCTTCATTGGAGACTGTGTCATTTGAAAATGATGCGATATGGCCCAGTTAGTTTCTTAAGAAAAAGATTTGATGTATTATTATTTAATAAATACATATTAAATGTGAGAATTAATCCATGCATTCATGCTAACGCACATGCCAAAGCCTGATAATTTTTATCGTGCATAATAAGAGATGAACTCCGGCTCTAACCGGGACTTTTGATAAAGAGATGCATTTCGACTCTGACTGGGGCTTTTGATAATAAGAGATGAACTCCGGCTCTGATCGGGCTTTTAATAATAAGAGATGCACTCCGGCTCTGGCTGGGGCTTTTGATAATAAGAGATGCACTCTGGCTCTGGCTGGGGCTTTTGATAATAAGAGATGCACTCCGGTTCTGGCCGGGGCTTTTGATGATAAGAGATGCACTCCGGCTCTGACCGGGGCTTTTTATGACCTGCTTCTCATTGTAACTTTCAAGTAGAGTTATAAAAATTTCGCAGGCCTTTTAAAAACTAAACTTAATTCAATGAATAAAATGGGTCTAGAAAGAGCATACTTTTATGGATGAATTTATTACTCGGTTGTTGCCGAGCCTTCAGAAATATATCACTCGGTCTTTGGTCGATGCTCTGGGAATTTATTACTTGGTTATTGCCGAGCCTTAAGAAATATATTACTCGGTTGTTGCCGAGCCTTCTCAAGATGCTACTCGGTTGTAACTGAGGCTTTCAAATATTAATTGCTACTCGGTTATAACCGAGGCTTCAAATATAAATTACTCGGTGTTGACGAGCCTTCAAATAACAAATACTCGTTGTTGCCGAGCCTTCCCAAGATGCTACTCGGTTGTAACCGAGGCTTCCAAACATGCCACTTGGTTGTAACCGAGGCTTCCAAATAAATTACTCGGTGTTATCGAGCCTTCCAAGATGCTACTCGGTTGCAGCCGAGGCTTCAAATAATAAATTACTCGGTGTTGCTGAGCTTTCAAATAATTATCGTGTTTCCGAGCCTTCCAAGATGCTACTCGGTTGTAACCGAAGCTTCCAAACATGCCACTTGTTGTAACCGAGGCTTCCAAATAAATTACTCTGTGTTGCCGAGCCTTCCAAGATGCTACTTGGTTGCAGCCGAGGCTTCAAATAATAAATTACTCGGTGTTGCCGAGCTTTCAAATAATTACTCGTGTTTCCGAGCCTTCCAAGATGCTACTCGGTTGTAACCGAGGCTTCCAAATAATAAATTACTCGGTGTTGCCGAGCCTTCAAAGATGCTACTCGGTTGTAACCGAGGCTTCTAAATAATAAATTCTCGGTGTTGTCGAGCCTTCAAATAATTACTCGGTGTTTCCGAGCCTTCAAAGATGCTACTCGGTTGTAACCGAGGCTTCCAAATAATAAATTACTCGGTGTTGCCGAGCCTTCAAATAATTACTCGGTATTTCCGAACCTTCAAGATTATATTTTACTTGGCGCTGCCAAGGTTCAGAAACCGTTACTCAGTTGTAGCCGAGCCTTCAAGATTATATTTTACTTGGCGCTACCAAGGTTCGGAGATTTATTGCTCGGCCCAGCCGAGGTTCGGAGATTTGTTGCTCGGCCCAGCCGAGGTTCGAAGATTTCCTGTTTCATAGGTAACTCGGTCGTGCCGAGAATTGGTAAGCAGCACCTATTTCTTTTCACAATTTTTGGCGACATAATGTGTGGTGATTCATGTTGTAAATTATGAAACATGTGCCGACAAAAAGTGTAATAAGGTGAGCCTATAAAGGGCATACCCTACTGATAATACTTACGGAGATTGTCCGAACTCCACGTTCGAGGGATGGATTTTCTGCTTAGATCTTGCAGCTTGTAGGTCCCCGGTCCAACAATCTCTGCTACTTGGTAGGGGCCTTTCCAGTTTGGTGCCAGCTTTCCTTGCTCCAGCGGTTTGGAGACAGATGCTTTCCGGAGAACGGTCGCCGGGCAAGAAAGCTTTCCCTTTGACTTTGGAGGTGTGGTAGCGGGCCACCCTCTGCTGATAGGCAGCTACTCTGATCCGAGCTTTCTCTCAAACTACCTCTATAAGGTCGAGGTTGATGCGGAGCTACTCCTCGATGGCTTCCTCTGAGTAGCTCGGCCAACCTCAGCCTCAGCCAGCTTTAGCATAGCTCGGCTAACATAGTTCGGCCAGCATAGCTCGGCCAGCCAGCTTCAGCATAGCTCGGCCAACATAGCTCGGCCAGCATAGCTTGGCCAACCTCAGCCTCAGCCAGCTTCAGCATAGCTCGGCTAACATAGCTCGGCCAGCATAGCTCGGCCAGCCTCAGCCTTAGCCAGCTTCAGCATAGCTCGGCCAACATAGCTCGGCCAGCATAGCTCGGCCAGCCTCAGCCTCAGCCAGCTTCAGCATAGCTCGGTCAACATAGCTCGGCCAGCATAGCTCGGCCAGCCTCAGCCTCAGCCAGCTTCAGCATAACTCGGCCAACATAGCTCAGCCAGCATACCTCGGCCAGCCTCAGCCTCAGCCAGCTTCAGCATAGCTCAGCTAACATAGCTCGGCCAGCATATCTCAGCCAGCCTTAGCCTCAGCCAGCTTCAGCATAGCTCGGCCAACATAGCTCAGCCAGCATAGCTCGGCCAGCCTCAGCTTCGGCCAGCTTCAGCATAGCTCAGCCAACATAGCTCGGCCGGCATAGCTCGGCCAGCCTCAACCTCAGCCAGCTTCAGCATAGCTCGGCCAGCATAGCTCGGCCAGCCTTAGCCTCAGCCAGCTTCAGCATAGCTCGGCCAACATAGCTCGGCCAGCATAGCTCGGCCAGCCTCAGCCTTAGCCAGCTTCAACATAACTCGGCCAACATAGCTCGGCCAGCATACCTCGGCCAGCCTCAGCCTCAGCCAGCTTCAGCATAGCTCGGCCAGCATAGCTCGGCCTCCGCAACCACGCTATGTCTTTTGCATCAAGGCATTTATGTCCTCATAAAGGCCACGTATATCCACTTGCTTTAAGGCATTCGATGCCTTATTTTCTTCCATGCATTAAGGCATTTATGGCTGCCACGTTGGCCCCTTGTGCCTCGGCACCTACCTCCGCCGAGCCTTCGCTAGCCATGATGACTGAACCACAGTTCAAAACACCTCTGCAGAATCTAGCACGGGAGAGTTCAAATTCACTATAATAGAATAAGATTCCAAACAAGGAATCATGCCAAGACGTGACCTAGGACCTACAATAGTGGCCTAGGGACCACGCAGCCATTGAGTCTCAAGCCATCGGCCAGCTCTCCCCGCCTCCCAGCCGTTGATCCTCTAACTAACCATATATGAATCCTACCGGCCCTGTAACAACCTGATTCGAATCCGTTTCGAATCCTAACAACTTTCAGACCTCATCTAGAGCACGTCCAAAAAGTCAGGTTACCGCCTATAAATACTACCACCCTCAAGCCTCTCAGGTATGGCTATTCTACGCCCATTTTTTATTCACAGTTCTTACACTCCGCCATGAAAGCAACCACGAGAGCTCGGAGGAACTCTTCCTGGGGGATCCTTCTCTCCATATTTGTTGATTGCTGGTCTCCACTGACTTGAGCATCGGAGGGTCTTCCGCAGAGGGCCACCCCCAACGCCTCTTGCGTGAGTACTGTCTTGTAGGTCCGCCCAGGAGGGAGCCCGCGCTACAGCCCGATCACGCCCGAACCGGAGGAAGGGGTAAAATCGTTATTGCATTGTTGACCACTCACATCGGCGATGGGGTTGCGCCCAGTCCAAATGCCCCGCTTGCCAGCTGGCTTGCTAGCACGACATTCTAGCAACAAGAGTCTCCTCATAATGAAGAAAGAGAACAAGAGGGAAAAAAAAAGGGCCACGTCATATGCATGGGTTCTCCCAAGGGCCCCCTCATTAATATCCAGCGGTCAAATCAATAAGCTGGAGCATTTAATGGTGCAGAAATGGTCATAATTACTTGGCCAGCATTTAATGGAATAAAAAGAAAGGAGAAAGCATAGCTCGACCAGCCTCAGCCTCAGCCAGCTTCAGCATAGCTCGGCCAACATAGCTCGGCCAGCATAGCTCGGCCAACCTCAGCCTCAGCCAGCTTCAGCATAGCTCGGCCAACATAGCTCGGCTAGCATAGCTCGGCTAACCTTAGCCTCAGCCAGCTTCAGCATAGCTCGGCCAATATAGCTCGGCCAGCATAGCTCGGCCAACCTCAGCCTCAGCCAGCTTCAGCATAGCTCGGCCAACATAGCTCGGCCAGCATAGCTCGGCCAGCCTTAGCCTCAGCCAGCTTCAGCATAGCTCGGCCAACATAGCTCAGCCAGCATAGCTCGGCCAACCTCAGCCTCAGCCAGCTTCAACATAGCTTGGCCAACATAGCTCGGCCAGCATAGCTCGGCCAACCTCAGCCTCAGCCAGCTTCAGCATAGCTCGGCCAACATAGCTCGGCCAGCATAGCTCAGCCAGCCTTAGCCTCAGCCAGCTTCAGCATAGCTCGGCCAACATAGCTCGGCCAGCATAGCTCGGCCAGCATAGCTCAGCCAGCCTTAGCCTCGGCCAGCTTCAGCATAGCTCGGCCAGCATAGCTCGGCCAGCCTCAGCCAGCTTCAGCATAGCTCGGCCAGCCTCAGCCAGCTTCAGCATAGCTCGGCCAATATAGCTCGGCCAGCATAGCTCAGCCAGCCTCAGCCTCAGCCAGCTTCAGCATAACTCGGCCAACATAGCTCGACCAGCATAGCTCGGCCAGCCTCAGCCTCAGCCAGCTTCAGCATAGCTCGGCCAACATAGCTCGGCCAGCATAGCTCGGCCTCCGCAACCACGCTATGTCTTTTGCATCAAGGCATTTATGACCTCATAAAGGCCACATATATCCACTTGCTTTAAGGCATTCATTCCTTATTTTCTTCCATGCATTAAGGCATTTATGGCTGCCACGTTGGTCCCTTGTGCCTCGGCACCTACCTCCGCCGATCCTCCGCCAGCCATGATGACTGAACCACAGTTCAAAACACCTCTGCGGAATCTGGCACGGGAGAGTTCAAATTCACTGTAACAGAATAAGATTCTAAACAAGGAATCATGCCAAGACATGGCCTAGGACCTTCAATAGTGGCCTAGGGACCACACAGCCATTGAGTCTCGAGCCATCGGCCAGCTCTCCCCGCCTCCCAGCCATCGATCCTCTAACTAACCATATACGGATCCTACCGGCCCTGTAACAACCTGATTCGAATCCGTTTCGAATCCCAACAACTTTTAGACCTCATCCAGAGCACGTCCAAAAAGTCAGGTGACTGCCTATAAATACTACCACCCTCAAGCCTCTCAGGTACGGCTATTCTACGCCCATTTTTCTTTCACATTTCTTACACTCCGCCATGAAAGCTCCCACGAGAGCTCGGAGGAACTCTTCCTGGGGGATCCTTCTCTCCATATT
Organism: Calamus simplicifolius; assembly: GCA_900491605.1. NCBI lineage: Eukaryota > Viridiplantae > Streptophyta > Magnoliopsida > Arecales > Arecaceae > Calamus > Calamus simplicifolius. The sequence goes on from UESW01001317.1 coordinate 174,458, forward strand.
TGTTGATTGCTGGTCTCCACTGACTTGAGCATCGGAGGGTCTTCCGCAGAGGGCCACCCTCAACGCCTCTCGCGTAAGGACTGTCTTACAGGTCCGTCCAGGAGGGAGCCCACGCTGCAGCCCGAACGCGCCCGAGCCGGAGGATAGATTTCAGCAGCAACAGATTGGCGCTAGAGGAAGGGCCTCAAGTCCCGTTAAACTTTAAAAAAGGAGACAAGGATCTCGATCTGGAAGAGAACCTCTCCAATGGTTAATCGGAGAAGGGCAACTTTTGAAGCCCAGGACCAGGTTGCCTCCCAGAGACTCGATCCGATGAGTATCGTGGCACTGCCACCGCCACCAACTGAGACTCCATCGCCACCAGCTGTTCCAGTGACCCAGGACCAGTTCGCCACCCTGATCCAGTAGGTCCAAGCCCTGACCCGTCTGGTTTAGGAGCACCTTACAGCTCCCCATCCAGTTATAGCTGCCCCTGCTCCATGCCTCCTCGAAGAGGCCGCAGCTCCTCTTTCTTCAGCCACTTCTTCTGGTCCGCATGGAGTTACGGACCCCCATATCAACCTAAGGAGGCCAGACCAGTCCCGCAAGGGGGCTGCGACAAGGATCTCCCCAGATCTCGGCTGGCCCGATCCATCTCTTCGGTGTCCTCTCGCCACGACTCGACGCCGTCTCCGCCTTCTCCCTGCCTTGGCACAATAGATCGGCTTCCATAGCCGCGCTATGCACACCAAGGCATTTATGGCCTCATAAAGGCCATGTGCATCTACCTGCTTTAAGGTATTTAATGCCTTATCTCCTTCCATTATTAAGGCATTTTATGGCTGCCGCGTTGCCCCCTAGGCACCTTTTGTGAGGAAGGATGGCGTCATAAAGCGAGTTCTTGACTCCATGCTTCACAGAAGTCCAACGGCCAGCTTTAGCCTCGGCCAGTGGGCCTACCGCACCACCCAAAGAGTACCCACAGGCGAAACCCCATTCCGGATGGCCTTCGGTACAGAGGCCGTTATCCCAGTGGAGATATGTCTCCCTTTGCTACGGGTGGAAAGCTACTCAGAGGAAGCCAGCGAGGAGCAGCACCGCACCAACCTCGACCTGATAGAGATAGTTAGAGAGAAAGCTCGGATCAGAGTAGCTGCCTATCAACAAAGGGTGGCCCGCTACCACGCCTCCAGAGTCAAAGGGAAAGCTTTCTTGCCCGGCGACCTCGTTCTCTGGAAAGTATCTGTCTCCAAACCGCTGGAGCAAGGAAAGCTGGCACCAAATTGGGAAGGCCCCTACCAAGTAGCAGAGATTGTTGGACCGGGGACCTACAAGCTGCAAGATCTAAGCAGAAAATCCATCCCTCGAACGTGGAGTTCGAACATCTCCGTAAGTATTATCAGTAGGGTACACCCTTTATAGGCTCACCTTATTACACTTTTGTCGGCACATGTTTCATAATTTACAACATGAATCACCACACATTATGTCGCCAAAATTGTGAAAAGAAATAGGTGCTGCTTACCAATTCTCGACACGACCGAGTTACCTATTGAAACAGGAAATCTCCGAACCTCGGCTGGGCCGAGCAACAAATCTCCGAACCTCGGCTGGGCCGAGCAACAAATCTCTGAACCTCGGATAGGCCGAGCAATAAATCTCCGAACCTTGGCAGCGCCAAGTAAAATATAATCTTGAAGGCTCGGCTACAACCGAGTAACGGTCTCCGAACCTTGGCAGCGCCAAGTAAAATATAATCTTGAAGGCTAAAAAATACCGAGTAATTATTTGAAGGCTTGGCAACACCGAGTAATTTATTATTTGGAAGCCTCGGTTACAACTGAGTAGCATCTTTGAAGGCTCGGAAACACCGAGTAATTATTTGAAGGCTCGGCAACACCGAGTAATTTATTATTTAGAAGCCTTAGTTACAACCGAGTAGCATCTTTGAAGGCTCGGCAACACCGAGTAATTTATTATTTGGAAGCCTCGGTTACAACCGAGTAGCATCTTGGAAGGCTCAAAAACACGAGTAATTATTTGAAAGCTCGGCAACACCAAGTAATTTATTATTTGAAGCCTCGGCTGCAACTGAGTAGCATCTTGGAAGGCTCAGCAACACCGAGTAATTTATTTGGAAGCCTCGGTTACAACCAAGTGGCATGTTTGGAAGCCTCGGTTACAACCGAGTAGCATCTTGGAAGGCTTGGAAACATGAGTAATTATTTGAAAGCTCGGCAACACTGAGTAATTTATTATTTGAAGCCTTGGCTGCAACCGAGTAGCATCTTGGAAGGCTCGGCAACACCGAGTAATTTATTTGGAATCCTCGGTTACAACCAAGTGGCATGTTTGGAAGCCTCGGTTACAACCAAGTAGCATCTTGGGAAGGCTCGGTAATAACGAGTAATTTGTTATTTGAAGGCTTGGCAACATTGAGTAATTTATTATTTGAAGCCTCGGTTATAACCGAGTAGCAATTAATATTTGGAAGCCTCGGTTACAACCGAGTAGCATCTTGAGAAGGCTCGGCAACAATCGAGTAATATATTTCTAAAGGCTCGGCAATAACCGAGTAACAAATTCCCAGAGCATCGACCAAAGACCGAGTGATATATTTCTGAAGGCTCGGCAACAATCGAGTAATAAATTCATCCATAAAAGTACGCTCTTTCTAGACCCATTTTTATTCATTGAATTAAGTTTATTTTTTAAAAGGCCTGCAAAATTTTTATAACTCTCCTTGAAAGTTATAATGAGAAGCAGGTCATAAAAAGCCCCGGCCAGAGCCGGAGTGCATCTCTTATCATCAAAAGCCCCGGCCAGAACCGGAGTGCATCTCTTATTATCAAAAGCCCCGGTCAGAGCCGGAGTGCATCTCTTATTATTAAAAGCCCCGGCCAGAGCTGGAGTGCATCTCTTATTATCAAAAGCTCGGCCAGAGCCGGAGTGCATCTCTTATTATCAAAAGCCCCAGCCAGAGCCGGAGTGCATCTCTTATTATCAAAAGCCCCGGCCAGAGACGGAGTGCATCTCTTATTATTAAAACCCCCGGCCAGAGCCGGAGTGCATCTCTTATTATCAAAAGCCCCATCCAGAGCCGGAGTGCATCTCTTATTATCAAAAGCCCCGGCTAGAGCCGGAGTGCATTTCTTATTATCAAAATCCCCGGCCAGAGCCGGAGTGCATCTCTTATTGATCTTCAAAAGCCCCGGTCAGAGCCGGAGTGCATCTCTTATTATCAAAAGCCTCGGCCGAAGACTGAGTGATATATTTCTGCAGCCTCGGCCAATCCGAGTGATACAGTACTAAAGCTTCGTCCCAGCTGGATAATTTCTCGGACACTCTAGTGCAACTAAAGCACCTTATTTTACTTCAGTAAGAGGGCCGCCCAGGCCTTTCTCTAACCTACACAGAGATAAACACTTCCTCTACAGAGGATCGAATGACACGTCACCTAACTAAGATTGCTCCAGAATTCTACTCCATATATCCAAATAACACTTCGGACTAGGAGTGGGGGGCATGTGATGAGGGTAAAATTATCATTGCATTGTTGACCACTCACATTGGCGATGGGGTTGCGCCCAGTCCAAATGCCCTGCTTGCCAGCTGGCTTGCTAGCGCGATATTCTAGTAACAAGAGTCTCCTCATAATGAAGAAAGAGAACAAGAGGGGAAAAAAAGGGCCACGTCATATGCGTGGGTTCTCCCAAGGGCCCCCTCATTAATATCCGGCAGTCAAATCAATAAGCTGGAGCATTTAATGGTGCAGAAACGATCATAATGACTTGGCCAGCATTTAATGGAATAAAAAGAAAGGAGAAAGCATAGCTTGGCCAGCCTCAGCCTCAGCCAGCTTCAGCATAGCTCGGCCAACATAGCTCGGCCAGCATAGCTCGGTCAACCTTAGCCTCAGCCAGCTTCAGCATAGCTCGGCCAACCTTAGCCTCAGCCAGCTTCAGCATAGCTCAGCCAGCA
>UESW01001317.1:181416-213671 GCA_900491605.1 Calamus simplicifolius
TCGGCGATGATCCGACGTTTGCGATCGATCCGAGCCTTGATCCTGATTGGCCACGACCGATCTCGGACCGTTGCGATCGGTCCGAGATCGCTGACGATCCATCGGTTGCGATCAATCCAAGCCCTGATCCCGATCGGCCCCGACCGATCTCGGACCATGGTGATCAGTTCGATCACCACTGATCCATGGTTGCAATCAATCAAAGTCCTGATCCCAATCGGCCACGACCGATCTCGGACCGTGGCGATCGGTCCGATCGGCGATGATCCGATGTTGCGATCAATCCAAGCCCTGATCCGATTGGCCACGACTGATCCCGGACCGTTGCGATCGATCTGAGATCGCGATGATCCGACGGTTGCGAATGATCCGACGGTTGCGATCGATCCAAGCACTGATCCCGATTGTCCACGACTGATCCCGGACCGTTGCGATCGGTCTGAGATCGCGATGATCCGATGGTTGCGATCGATCCAAGCCCTGATTCTAATCGTCCACCACCGATCTCGGACCGTGGCATCGGACCGATCCATGTCGATCCAATGGTTGCCATCGATCCAAGCCTGATCGATCCTGGTCGGCGATGAATGATCTCGGACCGTTGCGATCGATTCGATAGGCAACGATCCGACGGTTGCGATCAATCCAAGCCATGATCCCAATCGGCCACGATGATCTCGGACCGTGGCAATCGGTCTGATCGGCGACGATCCGACAGTTGCAATCGATCCAAGCCCTAATCCTGATCGTCCACGACCGATCTCCAACCATGGCGATCGGATCGACCGGCATCGATCCGACGGTTGCCATCGATCCAAGCCATGATCGATCCTGGTCGACGATGAATGATCTCGGACCGTCATGATCGATCGGATAGGCGACGATCCGATGGTTTCGATCGATCCAAGCCATGATCCCGATCAACCACGATCGATCTCGGACCATTGCAATCCATCCGAGATCGACGACGATCCGACGGTTGTGATCGATCGAAGCCGTGATCCCGATCGGCCACGACCGATCTCAGACTGTGGCGATTGTCCTATCGATGACGATCCAACGGTTGCGATCGATCCAAGCCCTGATCCCGATCGACCAGACCGATCCGGACTGTTGCGATCGGTCCGAGATTGCTGACGATCCGATGGTTGCGATCGATCCAAGCCCTGATCCCGATCGGTCAAGACCGATCGGACCGTGGTGATCGGTCCAATCGCCAATGATCCATGGTTTCGATCGATCCAAGCCCTGATCCCGATCGGCCACGACCGATCTCGGACCATGGTGATCGGACTGATCGGCATCGATCCGACGGTTTGCCATCGATCGAAGCCCTAATTGATCTCGATAGGCGATGAACAATCTCAGACCATCACGATCGATCTGATAGGCGACAATCTGACGGTTGCGATCGATCAAAGCCATGATCCCGATCGGCCACGATCGATCTCGGATCATTGCAATCCGTCCGAGATCAGCGACGATCCGACGGTTGCGATCGATCAAAGCCGTGATCCCGATCGGCCATGATCGATCTTGGACCGTGGCGATCGGTCTGATCGGTGATGATCCGATGGTTGCGATCGATCCAAGCCCTGATCCCGATCGGCCATGACCGATCCCGGACCGTTGCGATCGGTCCGAGATCGTGACGATCCGATGGTTGCGATCGATCCAAGCCTTGATCCCGATCGGCCACGACCAATCTAGGACCGTGGCGATCGGTCCGAGATCGTGGATGATCCAACGGTTGCGATCGATCCAATCCCTGATCCCGATCGGCCACAACCGATCTCGGACCGTGGTGATCGCCTGATCGCCGACGATCCGACGGTTGCGATCGATCCAAGCCCTGATCCCGATCGGCCATGACCGATCTCGAACCGTGGCGATGGTCCGATCGCCGACGATCCAACGGTTACGATCGATCCAAGCCCTGATCCCGATCGGCCACGACCGATCTCGGACCGATCGGTATTTAACATAATTAATTTTTTTAAAAACATTGCGACGCAAAGGGTTGCATCGTAATTTTTTAATATTAATTATATTATATAAAAATTAATTTTATTTAAAATAATTGCGACACAACAAGTGCGTCGCTAAATTAAAACATAATTTTTTAATTTTTGGTTTATTACATCATTAATGCGTCACTATTTAACATAATTAATTTTTTAAAAAAATATTGCGACGCACTGAATTGCATCATAATATTTTTTTCTCATTATTATATTTTATAAAAATTTATTTTATTTAAAATAATTGTGATGCATATATTGTCGCTAAATTAAAAATTATTTTTCTAATTTTCTAGTTTATTACGTCGCTAATGCGTCGCTATTTAATATAATTAAAATTTTTAAAAACATTGCGACGCACTGTGTTGCATCGCAATTATTTTTTCTCATATTTATACTTTATAAAAATTAATTTTATTTAAAATAATTACGATGCATTTATTGCATTGCTAAATTAAAAAATATTTTTTCTAATTTTTCTGATTTATTGCATCGCTAATGCATCGCTATTTAATATATTTAATTTTTTAAAAAACATTACGATGCACTGAGTTGTGTCGTAATATTTTTTTCTAATATTTATATTTTATAAAAATTAATTTTATTTAAATTATTTACGATGCAATTAGTGCATCGCTACATTAAAAATAATTTTTTTAATTTTTTAGTTTATTATGTCGCTAATGCATCGCTATTTAACATATTTAATTCTTTTAAAAACATTGCGACGCACTGTGTTGCATCGCAATATTTTTTCCCATATTTATATTTTATAAAAATTAATTTAAAAATATTGCGACGCATTATTTGCATCGCTTAATAAAAAAATTAATTTTTTTTTAATTTTCTGTTTTATTGAGTCGCTAATGCGTCGCTAATGCATCGCTAATTGCATCGCAATGTTTTGTTATCACGGAGGCATCGCAAAGTGGTCGCAATTTAGCGACGCATAATTGCGTCGCTAAATTTGCGTCGCTATTTCAGTATTTTCTTGTAGTGAATACCACAGTTATTGTATTTGTTTCTCCCAACTTTTTGCAACATGATTCTTTAAATATGACAAACTCCATTGACCCTTTTCTTTGCTGTTTATCTGTAACTTTTGTGGCCGAACAATCTTAGCCTGTTAATAATGAAATTCAATTCACATGCAAATGCTATATAGCAAATAGATTATCAATATAAATTGATCACAAATTTATGGATAAGTTAAGAAGTTTTAGATACCTTGACTGGATCATCAATAACTAATGATTAAGGCCATGCAACGTGAGAACCAACAAAATGTTTAACTTTCACAGGATCATCACCAATTGTTATTGGAAGGAGAGCATCATCGTCAAAACAAGCATCAATAGATACACGATAATTATGAATACCCAAAGGAACTCCATGTACATAGAGTTTGGTACTATATTCTCAATCATTGTACCATATCTAATTATTATCAATAGATCCTATTGCCAATTTGCATGGTTTTCCCTTCAAAGCAATAACATTAGAAAATATAAGTACTATGAATTTAAATAAAATGCTACAAATATAAGTAAATATTAACATACATTTTGTAAGTTTCTTTGTCCAATGGTAACTAATTCTATACTTGCATCATTTTGTGTATCAGAATTAGTAACAGTTTTATTTGGATTCGATTTTTTAACTGAGTAGCAGCTACCTTTCTCTGAAACATATTGATGAGCTTGCAGTAATTTTAGAATTTCTCTCAACTTTCTATTTTCTTCATGAAGTCGATGTAGTTGATCAAGTAATGATTTTCTTTCCTCAGCATCTTCTCTTTGTTGTTGATTCAATTTTTTTTTGTTCTTCTAACAATTGTTCTAATATTCGCTTGTTTTTGTTCTTTCGAAAGATTGAAATAGATTTTAGGGGTAACCATACCTCCAACACCCCTTACTCAACCACACATTCGGGATTTCCAATGCCATTCCTAGTATATCTTTTTGTCCCAATTCTTGTATTGATCCATCTTTCACCTTCATTGTATATTCATCCAGATATGTAGACAAAATGAACTATACATTAGGAAGTTATAAAAGAATCTATAATTAGCTATTAAATGAACAATAAAAGATTTACTTACAATCTTCTGTATGACTTCTTGGATGACTTCTCTATCAGAACCATCACTTTTTGAATAAATAGCTTTCCATACAACACTTCGTCCAATGTCTTCATTGATGCCCATCTCTTTTTTCTATAATTAATAGACAACAAATATAAGCTTAAACAATTAGCTAATAATTACTCAACAATGTAGAACTAAATATTCAAAACTTACTATCTTTTCTTCCATATTAACAAATCCATGCCTAGATGAACGATGTCGATACTCATTGCTTTTTGCTCTTTCACTTTGCAACCTACTCCATTCCTGAAATTCTGGAGAACTATACCTGCTAACAAAGGCATTTTAAGCATCCTTTTTTATGAATGGATAGTTCTTAGGAGGGTTGTCAAATAAGGGTCGCCTATCCTCCAAAGGATTCAAGAATTTTGTCCTCAACTTGAACTTAAATTGTCTCCATTTTGTACAAGCAGATGACAAAATATGTTTCTATCCTTCAATTGGCACATTATAAGCTTTCTACAAATACATAGAAATACATAAGAGCATACTAATAAAATCAAAATTCAATTAAAATAATTAAGAAAAGACTCACCTTTATTTGCATCCAAATTTTGTTTTAAGTTCTTCAGGAACTAAATGCCAATTTTTGAAATTAATAGGCACAGTGGTTCTGGCTATAACACCTAGATAACTTTGCATTTCTGTATTAACCTCCCTTAAAGATTATCCTCTTTTATTGTAAGTCACCTCCTTTACTTCTCCATGAGACCTAGCTTTTACTACTCTAGGCATAATTGTTGGACCCCTTTTTCTTTTGACCTTTTCTGCACTTGACGGAGGTTCTTCATTCGTAGAGTAAATTATCATTATTTTAACAAAAACCATAATATGTATAAATAAATATAATAAAATAGTAAAAACAAGCGAATATGATTTACAAAGATATTACCATTTCATGTTAATTATTGGCAATCTAAGTACCCTCACTATCATCCTGCACATAAGGTAAATGAGAATCATCCATAATATCAAAAGACTGTATATCAGGCACTGATCTGATAACACAATGTTCTAATACTATATCACCTAACTCATCATCATTTGAATAACAATTAAACTTGTGCCTTGAGTTTGAAACTACAATCGACCAAGCTGGATCATTTTTATATTCTACATAAAACACTTGCTGGGCATTAGTAGACAAAATAAAAGAATCTGACTTATGTCCGATTTTGGTAAGATCGACCAATGTGCATCCATCTTCATCTTCTTTAACTCTACTAGAGCTCTCAACCCATTGACACTTAAAAACTACCACCTTCAATTCAATATAATCAAGTTCCCATATATCATGAAGAACCCCATAAAAGGACATGTTTGAAATTATCGGGTTCTTATCCTTCGAACTAGACACTTGCATTGTTTTAGCAGTTAAGGTGACACCACTATTCTGAACACATCTGATACTATCACGTTTTTGGGTGTGAAATCAAACTCCATTTATAAGATATCAATTATATCTTATCACTTGGGGTTGGGGTCCATGAGATATCCACCTCAGCGTATCAAAAACTCTTGACAACCATTAAATGCCTTTTTTGCTCTTCTATATGGATGATTTATGTGCAAAAATCTCCTATGACCTTGGTACACATTTTTTCGACTATGTTTCAAATATACACTCTGTGTATTTTTAGCACAAATTGGGTAAGCCAAATAACCTTTAACACTGCAGCCACTCAAATTTTTATATGCGGGGAAATCATTTATCGTCCATAGTAATACGGCCTTTAAGGTGAATACCTCTTGCAAATATGCCTCATAAATTTCAACACCGACATCCCATAGCATTTTTAAATCATCAATAAGTGGTTGCAAGTAGATGTCAATATTATTTCTCGGCTGCTTAGGACTCGATATCAACATGGTTAACATCATGAATTTTTGCTTCATACACAACCATGGTGGGAGATTATAAGTAATAAGTACGACAGGCCATGTACTGTAATGACTACTTAAGGAGCTATATTGATTTATCATCTGCTGCAAGTGCCAATCGGAGATTTCGTGGCACACATGCAAAATTGGGCCATTTGTGGTCTATTAATTTCCATGATGCTGCATCTCGCATGTAATTGTCAACTTCTCTTTCACTGGAATGCCATGTCAAATCTTTCCATATTTGACGAGTACCATACATTCTTCTAAACCTGGGTATGGGGGAAAAATACCACAGAACTTTTGCCGGCATGCTTACTTTTGAAAGATTGGATCCTTTAGGAATCTTTCATCTTGATTCAGAACAATTTGGACATACATCAACATTCTTATTTGCATTTCTATAAAATATGCAATCATTTGGACATGCGTGTATCTTTTCATATTGCATTCCTAAGGCGCACAATGTCTTTTTTGCTTCATATATTGATGTTGGCATCAAATTTCCTTTTGGAAGCACATCACCCCAAAAGCTTAATAGCTCATTGAAACTTGCATCGCTCCATCCATATTTTGTTTTAAAGTTGTATAATCGTACCAAACAGAAAGCTTAGTAAACCCACTACAACCAGTGTATAAAGGGCACTCAGCATCATCCAACAAGTCAACAAATTTCTTTGGATTACATTCAAATAGATCTCTAGCTGCTTCAACCATTTTCACAACATCAATATCATCATTGAATTGAAGACAACATTCTTCAGCATCTAAGGTACACTTATCTTCCTCAACATTACATATGTTTTCGTCATGCCATATCCATACGTCATAACTTGAGTCGATACCATTACAAAAAAGATGATCTTTAACCACTGTGATATCATGAACTTTTATATTCCCACATTTTATGCATGGACAGTGTATGGAACTAAGGTCATCTAAATTTCTTTTAACATGATTCAAAAAAACTATGACACCATCCTCGTATCTTTTTGTATGTCTATCAGCAGAGTACCATGACTTATCTAGTATGTTTAAATTCAAAAAATACTAGTAACTACTTAATTAAATCAATAAATATAATTAATTTTATCTAACAAACTAATAAATTTGAAAGATGACAAGTAAATTAAAAAGATAAATAATAACTTACAATGGTTCAGCTTTCTTTACTTTGTCATCAATCTCTTTGGACCTACTTTTCATGCCCGATGAATCCACCATCTCTGTTCTAAAATGAAAAAGATATTATGTTCGAAAACATATAAATTATTTTATTTTTTTTAAAAAAAAGAAAAATCAACAATCACCTTATTTTCAAAAAAAAAAAAAAAGAAAAGAAAAGAAAATTATGCTATAACATTAGGACCTCTGGGTACCTATAGCATCAATTTCCACCATCAAATCTCTAAAATTGAAATGATAAAGTATTCCCTAATTGCTACCCAAATCTATTCATGGGCCCTACTTTGGGCTTGAATATCTTTCCGAATAACAGTCCAAATGGGAAAATAAAAATACCCCCAGAAACTACGATCAATGCTGATCTGGGCCCTATATTCCTTTTTCTGACCATGGCCTATTACATGGCTCAAAAACTTGGCCCAACTAGGATCACAGACTGGCTACACTCGGCCCAAAAAGCCCAAACAGGGCTCCCCTATTTCCCTCTCCCCTACTGCAGCCGAAACAGGGGAGAGCCATGCTGGCGGCCAGGGCCATCACCGGCCAATTTCTGAGCAGACCGACCGTCGACGATCAGTCCAGGGCCAGCCGCCGATGCAGTCTTTCCCTCTCTCTCCCTCTCTTCTCTCTCTTTCCTCTCTTTTCCCTTACGTGGCTCCTCACTGAGCCAGTGGCACGGCCGACCATCACCGACCGGCCAGACGCTCTCCCGGCGCTGATGGGGGTCTCCGGTCAACCCTCAAGCCCAGCGAGGCGGCAAGCACGACGCCGGGCCCGAACCAAGGCGGGAGCCGGTTTGGCTTCCGCACAGGAGAGGGCCGCGGCCCTCTCCTCCGCCCTCTGCTCACCTCCGCCGCTCAGTTTCGGTGTCCCCCACCGGACGCCGCTCAAGGTCCTGTGGGGCTACCAGCCGTGCCTCAAACCCGGTGCATGAACGCGGGAGCCGGTTTGGCTCCCGCACAGGAGAGGGTCGCGGCCCTCTCCTCTGCTCTCCACCCGCCCGCCGCTCAGTTCCAGCATCCCCCATCAGACGCCGCTCCAGGTCCGATGGAGCTATAGGCCGTGGCTCAGGCCAGGTGGGCACGCCGCCAGGCCCAAGCCAAACCCCACGCCAGCACCCCTCTTGCCCTCTCTCTCATCGTTAGCTAGATTAAAAAAAAAATACCTGCAGTTGAATCTCAACCTGTTGAAGAACAAAACCCTAATCCTACCTGATGATGGAGTCCTTGTAAACAAAATCCTAATCGATGATGGTGGAGTCTTCTCAACCTTAATCCCGTGTGGTGGGCGGTGGAGTGTCCACAAACGAAACCCTAGAACAAAACTGCGGATGAAAGAAAAAAATTTGACTTTGGGTATCGCGAGGGTTTCGTTTAGGAAAAGGGGAAAGTGAATTAGGAGGGAAATTATATTAGACTACATCTTAATTAAAATATATTAGACTACGTCTTAATTAAAAATGTAGTCTTTTATATTATAAGATATTAAAAATGTAGTCTTTTTATATTATCTGATAATATAAGGCTACGTCTTAATTAAAAATGTAAACTAAAATTTATTATTAGATAATATAAGACTACATCTTATTTAAAAACGTAGTCTTCTTATATTATCATATAATATAAGACTATATCTTAATTAAAAATATAATCTTTTTATATATAAGACTACGTCTTATTTAAAAACGTAGTCTTTTTATATTTTCAGATAATTTAAGATTGCATTTTAAATAAAAGATGTAGTCTTTTAATTTGTGAAAATATAAGATTACATTTTTTACGAAAAACGTAGTCTTTTTTCTAAAACCTACTGTAGTCTATTTAACTTTTTGTAGTAGTGTAAATACTTGGATTAGCTTCTACCCAAATTCTATCATATATCTTGGTATCTAAAACAAAATTGATCAAAAAATATTGGTCACCTACTGCTCAATAAGCAAACCATAACCATAATTAGATGGATCAAATAAGAATAATGATATGAATCAATTTCAAAATACATATGCAATAAAACAATGCTTTAAATAATATTTTTATAAAACTTTCAATAGTAAATAATGCATGACAATCAAAATAACAGTATCGATTTTTATATTGATAAAACATGGATTTGTATTTTAAGTCTGTGTCCATATCTACAATTAATAAGCCATGGCCGTATATAATTCCTCTTATGGGATCAACAGGTTGCTACATATAACTTTTTTGTTATATATAAGCCTTAAAAGGAAGGAACAACATATCAGTAATCATAGTTTAATTGAGAGTTCATAGTACATACTTGTACATGTTATGACTTGTTCTATATGCAAATAACTTGCAATTTACTCTAATTTCATATAAAAGATTGCAAAGCAATAGAAAACTTAAATATGACACATAGGCAACATAGCATAGAAAGCTTAAACATGGTACATAGGCAACATAATTTTGATATACTTACTTGGTCTAAATTTTTAATAACAATATATATAATAAATTTACAAAACCTATAATTTAACTTTTCATGCCCTCCAACCTCCCCCCGCCCCCCCCCCCACAACACACACACACACACACACAACAATATAAATTTTTAAAATTAAGTACCAAGCATAATAAAATTTTAAAATGAATATGTATAATTTAGCAAATATGATAGATCTAAATATAATAATATTTAATATATTTATCAAATATAATATTTTTATGTAAATAATTAAAATACTTATAAAATTCTAAAATCTAAATATTATATAATTAGAAAACACTCTGACTATGATCAGATTTGGTGAGGCGGAAGTAGTCTTTATGGCGAGATGGCCGAGCCATTCTTAGCCGGCTCAAATCAAACAACGGAACGGCTTATTTCTCTCAAGACGGCTTATTTCTATCTCTATTGACAACCATCCATGATTTTCTATACTTCCCATTTGCAAGTGTCCTCTGATTTTAGATGCTGACTCTTATCTTTGGTCTACCATTGATAAATTGATATTAAGAAATGATGAATGGAACAAAGACCTTTTGGATGAAATATTTCCAATCTCCATCCTACATGAGGTTTTAAATACACCCATGGCGGGCTATCCTCTCCAATATTTTTGATGTTGGGGCTCTACCTACAAGTCACGAATTCCTTTGAAAGAGGTTTATGGTGTCCGGAATGATGGTAACAACTTCCTCTCGTAGTAAGATTTATATGGAAAATTAAAGCTTAGAGGCTTTTGTTCTTAGGCTGGAAGTTGTGGCATAGGGGTCTCCCTACTTTTTTCCTTTCTTTTTTCTATCTTAGAGGATTGTATCTTGTCCAGCTTTCTGTAAGCGATATGATGCATGTGATGAATCTATTGGCTATCTTTTCTTCCACTATCATATATAGCTTCAGGTTAATGTGGGCATGTCTTAACCTATGCCCTATTTCTAATTTTCAATCAGTAGGACAAGCCTTGCAATTCTTGAGTACTAATCCTGGGATAGAAAGCAAGGTTCAAACTATTTTATTATATTCTCTATGGATGATATGGAAGGTATGAAATAAGTTCTATTTTGGAAACAAGCAATTCAGGCTCAAAATGAATTACAAGATAGGCTTTAAGTCGAGCAAAAATACCTTTCCTTCACCTCTTCAGAAACTACTAAAGGTCAAGGCAATTAACATGGCCCTCTACCACAGAATGTGAGCACCCTTCCAAAAATTATATCTTGGTTTGTCTATGTAGGGATTAACTTTTATGATTGGTGCATCTTAACTTCTTTAGTGCTGGAGCTATAATTCATAATCATTTTAGAAGGATCCTGCTTGCTATTGCTATCTATCTTCAAAATAGATTTCTACCTTATATAGAATTGACAGCAGCTTGAATTGGGTTGTCAGCAGTTTATGAAAGATTTCAGTAGTTAACATAATCTTAGGAGAGGACTCATCTACAATTATCTATTGGCTTATGAGTCATTTAGATATTGGCCTTCCATACGTGAGGGATAAACACCATCTTTTGTCTTTTATTCTGAATTATTTTTGTTCACATAATTATAGAGAAATGAATTAGATTGCTGATTATTTGACAAATTGGACTACTTCAGAAATTATCTAGCTAGCTGATGCTGATGCCAGGGGAGTTAGTTTTGTAAGGGTTTAACAACCCCTTCATTGTTATCACCAAATAGAAGAAGTCACACATTAATCATCTACATTTTACTTTGCAATGAAATGGCTTCGCTTCATCATCATAACATATCTCAAAGTTGACCTAAGATACATTCCAGCTGTCATGAAAATTTCTTTCACCTTGTCCAATAATCTCAAGATGATCAAATCTCCTGTGAGTGGTCATATGATCCCTTGCAAATAAATACCTTATTCCTTCCCTGTTTCTATCCAGTACTAGAGACGGATTATTTCTTTACTAACTGAAAACACTATGCATTCCTGGTAGGTATGAAAACATCCTTGTCTTAGTTTGTCGCATATATTTTAAGCAATAACAATGGCTCGATAAAAATAGAACAATATTATTCCTAAGGTTGATTTAAGCAATTTATTATCAATATTCAAAGCCAAATCCAATAATTTGGTGTTGGATTCATGTGACATTGATCCAACAGTATATTATGATTCTAGACAATATTTTTAATTGTGGCCGGCAAGTCCTAATTGCAACAAGATGGATCATGGTAGACCCTCAATGGCATCAATTGCGTTCTTAAAATGCACCATAAGTTATAGACCAAGATTGGACCAGTGAACCAATGTTTTAGCTGTTTCCATCGTCTAGTTGGAGCCTTCCATAAAATTCATTCAGATCTATTCGAGCTTTTACTTGATATGATGTATGCTTCATCATCTATGTATGTGGGCATGCATGTATGTGCTTTCGCGAATGTGCAAGCACACGTACGTGCACGGCAAAGCCTGATAATTTTATCGTGCATTGCATGCATAGCAACATGCAGAATCGTTTTACATATTTAATATGTGTCTCCCCTGAGAACTCCTTTATCCGCACGAGCACCGGCGGCGAGCTCGCCGACGACATCCTCTCCCTCCCGTCCACCGATGGATCCAACCCCAGCCTTCTTGCCACCGATCCCAATTTCCTCTTTTCCTGCACACCTACATCCCTCCTCGAAGGCCTTGCGAGCAGCGCCACCGGCATGGCGGGCCTCGGCCGGATTAAGATCGGCCTACTGACGCAGCTTGCAGCCGCGTTCAGCTTCCATCGGAAGTTCGCGCAGTGTCTCTCGTCTTCGACGTCGGCAGATGGTGTCATATTCTTCGGCGACGGACCCTACAACTTGCTACCAAATGTGGATGCTTCCCAATCTCTTATTTACACTCCTCTTATCATCAATCCAGTGAGCACCGCCAGAACTTATATAGCCGGAGAGAAGTCGGCGGAGTACTTCATCGGAGTAAAATCGATCAAGATAAATGAGAAAATGGTGCCTGTGAACACTACATTGCTCTCCATCGATAAAAAGTTAGGCATTAAAGCATATAATTAAGTTCATTAATTACATGCATCCATGAGGAGAGTCAAATGAAAGGGAAGTTCACGAAATTTTTTGTTTAGAATTAGTATCCCAAAGAGTTCGCATAAAACTTTTCTATTACTGGGGAGCATTAATTATATGTAGACATAAATCCAGCTCTTCTAATATGACCATGCAATATATGGCATGTCTGGCCATCTACTCTTCCTAACCTTCCATTTCTCCAGCTCACATGCTATACAATATATTTCCCACCTTTTATTAGCTATAATGAGCCGTTATTAACCAAGAAATGGAAACTTAAAATCTTTGCTCTACTTATAATTTATTATTTATAAAGATAAATTTTATTATTTCAAATTGATAATTACGTATGTACCGCACATGCCCTTTTTTAATAAGTCAAAGTGAGAGAAAGGTTTATAAAGTGACCATTAGAATTTCTGTCACTATAACTTCAAGTAAATCCTCTAAAACAACAGGAAAACTCATTAATTACATACATACATACATATAGGGCAAAAAAATGAGAAGTTTCATGAAATTCTTAGGCTTTGTTTAATAGTATCACGTAAAATTCATATAAGAATTAGTTGCTTAAGAAAACTAAACTACATTAATATAGGATCGGATGGAGTCAAGAATTTAGAGGTAACAGAAAAAAAAAAGATTAGAAAAGCAAAGATCGAGGATAGAGAGGAAAAGGAAGAAATGTAAAATAATCTCTTTATTTTATTGATTCAAATGGTTGCTCAAGGCTATTGTTATATGCCAAAAAAAGGTCACATTGTTATGCATTTATATTCAACCAAAATAAACTACATACTAAAAAAAAAAAGGTTAAGCAATTATGTCTACAAGCCTGACCCCAACTTTTAGCTACTCATAAGAGATACAAAGTACCCAAAAGGGTGAGTGGGAGGAAGAAAATAACAGAAGAAAAAGAAGGGGAGGAGGAAAGGGATTGGTGAAATAAGAAGAGATGGTGAGAGAATAGAAGGAAAATAAAGTAAAGAGATGCTTCACCAGCATCCATGTCTATTACCACTATGACCTCTACCTTCTCTCCTTCAAATAAGATCATGAAGCAGGATGCCACTAGACCATCTAAACACCTTATACATAGAAGATAAGTAAAATTTTGGGATGGCTTGGACACCTGAAGAAGATAGGTACATAAAATTCTTGTCTTCTCTTTTTATTACAATGCTTTTGATTTTTTTTTTTTTTGAAAAAAGTCTTTTGTACAAGGCTGTGTGTAATCAGGAAATTTTTATTTTTATCTTCTTTGTTTGATAATCAATAGCCCTAAATAATAGAGTCATTTTATTTGATATAGGATCAGTTTTAAAAAAGAAGAAGAAAGGAAAAGAGAGTTGGAAGTTTGGAAGATTTTCTTTAAAATTTCTTGAAGTATGATTGGTCACCCAACAGAAATGTGGAATGTGAATACTCTCACTTCTAATATAATTGAGGTTTATTGAGGCTTGCCAATAGATAAAGTCAAATTAAGCAAGCGTCAACCTAGCATCCTATTGCAATGGCACACGGTCCCCAAGCCTTGTCATCACCACCTATGGTGATTAGATAATGTCAGATGGGCATGATCAGTATAGCACCAACCATTTCGCTCGATAAAATTACCAATGAGACCAAACGATAACCATTTCCACAAATGTTTCTGTACCTAAAATATAACTCATGCAAGTGAAGTAGTCCCATCATTGATCTTACCATTATCATAAGACACACTACCACAATATAAGTAGCCTCTGATGTTAGGACCAGAGCTTGCCTATAAGAAGAAACCTCACCACAAGGTGAGAGGGTCCTCACTTCTTTCCCATCTCACTCTCTCTTCTTGAAACCTTATTGGGTCTAAGCCCTAGACTGTCTCATTATTCTTCATCCTTTAGAATAAAAAGGCTAAAAGGTCTGTCTTTGGGCTCCTCAGTCCTTTGCCTCACTAACTTGAGCATCAAAGGGCCTTAATCGAGCAACTCTTGGCATCCCCCATATTCTTCTTTTATCCTTGTAGGATTGTCAACCTAAGTGTAGAGCCCTCACATTCTTCTTTTATCCTTGTAAGCTAAATGTAGAACCCTCACATTCTTCTTTTATCCTTGTAGGATTGTCAACAAGTGTAGAGCCTTCCTTTGCAAGGACGAATAAATTGAGTTCCACCTCAACCCCCAGCTCATTATTTATCTCATCATCCCTATTCATGCTCAGGGTCCTTGTAACACCTCAAACCCACCTGCTAGCCCAATTAACTTGTTAGAGAGCCAAAATCACATGACTCAAAAACTCAAGTAAAAGTTAATGGATAGCAAGCGAACTTGAGTTATAAGTGCATAACACTTTCTTTTCCATCTAATGTGAGACTAAATTTGGGAAATCACAATCTTCTCTTCTTATAATGCAATGTACTCATCACATCCTATGGGTAGCCCTTTCCTCATGCTCACCAACTTTCGTACACTTGAGTTAGCTCTGATACCATTTGTAACGCCCCAAGCCCACCTCCTGACCCAATTAACTCGTTAGTGAGCCAAAAACACATGGCCAAAAAACTCGAGTAAAAGTTAATGGGTAGCAAGTGGTCTTAAATTATAAGCACATAATACTTTCTTTTTCATCCAATGTGAGACAAAATTTGAGGTATCATAGTCCCTAAATCGGATTTTGGTGCAATCAAAGTGACAAAGTATGTGAAAACTAAAGTAAAGGTTATGTTGTCCAAACCTTGTGAGATGACTCTCATTAATAACTATGATATTGTTTGAATCGAATCAAGCACCAGACCACCCTCTCTGACTAGCTTAAAGACCAAAACCCCTAATCCTCTATAACCAAGCCCCCATAGTGCCATTGGCACCCTAAGCATGGAAGAAAAAAAGGAGCGATTTTGGATCACAAAGAGCACCAATGTCGTGTAGCCCTCCCTCACCTGCACTGGAAGGAGATTGGAGACTCCAACTTAAAATGACAACTTGAGGTTATAGATGAGTGTCTTGAAGTCACTCTAAAATGCCCTCATGAGGTGTACTTGAGTTCTTGAGAGACTGCCTAGGAAGCCAAGAACCTTGGCTCCTTCTGCAATGTTAGCTTGAAGTGGTTATCACCTTACCATTGGGAGAGCTGGTGAATTTAAAAAGGATTTGCAACCGATAGAAAAAGTTCTTCGATCATGCATTAGTATCATTGCTAATATTGACCTAAAGGGGATCCTGACCTCTCATGACAATGCATTAGTATCATTGCTAATTATAAAGTAAAGAAAATAATGGTTGATAAAGAAAGCTCAATCGATATTTTTTACTTTGAACTTTGTCATGGTGAAAGCTTCTTTGGCTTATAATGTTATTTTAAGGTGTCTCAACCTTAATGCCCTAAAAGCAACAACATTAAGCTATTACCTTGACATAAAATTTCCAACTGCAAATGGAGTCAAGAATTTAGAGGTAACATAAAAAAAGAAGATTAGAAAAACAAAGATCGAGGATAGAGAGGAAAAGAAAGAAATGTAAAATAATCTCTTTATTTTATTGATTCAAAAGGTTGCTCAAGGCTATTGTTATATGCCAAAAAAAAGGTCACATTGTTATGCATTTATATTCAACCAAAATCAACTACATACTAAAAAAGGTCAAGCAATTGTGTCTACAAGCCTGACCCCAACTATTAGCTACTCATAAGAGATACAAAGTACCCAAAAGGGTGAGTGGGAGGAAGAAAATAACAGAAGAAAAAGAAGGGGAGGAGGAAAGGGATTGGTGGAATAAGAAGAGATGGTGAGAGAAGAGAAGGAAAATAAAGTAGAAGAGATGCTTCACCAGCATCCATGTCTATTACCAATATGACCTTTACCTTCTCTCCTTCAAATAAGATCCTGAAGCAGGATGCCACTAGACCATCTAAACACCTTATACATAGAAGATAAGTAAAATTTTGGGATGGCTTGGACACCTGAAGAAGATAAGTACGTAAACTTCTTGTCTTCTCTTTTTATTACAATGCTTTTGAATTTTTTTTTTTTTTGAAAAAAGTCTTTTGTACAAGGCTATGTGTAATCAGGAAATTTTTATTTTTATCTTCTTAGTTCGAAAATCAATAGCCCTAAATAATAGAGTCATTTTATTTAAAATGTTTTTTTTGGTAGATTATTAGCTAATTTGGTGAAGAAGCATGGGAAGCATGGACAAAAGCAGTGGGTTGCCATAGCTGAAAAACTAAAAGGGCGAACCAATAAACAGTGTCGAGAAAGATGGACCAACAATCTAAAGCATAATATCAAGGTTAACCTTTCATGTTCATCTTTACTTCTTTTATTTTTTATATAAAAGATGAGAAATTTTGAATGTCTTATTATTTTTTCTTTGTTCGATGCATATATACACAATTTGTTTCAATTTTTTGTGATAATTTCTTGTAAACTAAAACATGAAATCATTTCCTTTTCTTTCTTTCTTTATTGATTTTATGTAAATTAAATTTCAATCTTTTGTATCTATATATACATAAATAGAGATATGACACATATATAGTTGGATGCAATAAAGCTTTCTACATTTGTTTCGTCTCTGTATTGCAAGATGTACAAATTAGGATTAGCATAAATACCACTTGCTTATCAATGAAATTATTCATAGCTACATGTGCATTGATGGCTAGACAATATCAAATTTGGTTAGCATGCTTTTGACTCATCCCAAGGAGCATGTATATTTGTGCCATACATGTTAATATATTGCAATATTTGTATGCACAATTTGTGTTTTAAAAAAGTTTAAGAGGAAAATATTTGATCCACAAAATATATAAGGCTTGTGAATTATTATAAGATCATATTGGAAGGATTATTTTCTGGTTGAAATGTATATGTGGACCAACTACTTGTGTCCCTCTGTTATTGCATGAAATATAAATAATAAGAATATAATTCAAATGATATATGGTTACCTATATTATAAAGGTATTTATTGAATATTTAATTTTTTATAATTTTGATAAATATAATATCAATCAAATTAGTTATACAATTATTACAAAAAAATGAAATTAATTGCAAAACATTTTAAATACCAGCAATTGTCACCATATTGAATTACCAATCCATTCTAAGTTCATTGTTATTGCATCTCCTTCTTGCTTACAAGCAAAAACATATATCTATAGTAGTTATATGTTTTCCTTTCTTTTTTTTTCCTGCTGTGAAATCAGATTCAAACTTTTTTTTGATAAGTTTGGGCTTAACAAGTTACACTAATGAGTGGACCATGAATACAAATAGGATAAGTTTGGGCTTAACAAGTTACACCAATGCATGGACCATGAATACAAATGGGAATGTGATCTTGAAATGCTGCTTATTATGACATTTCCATCTCTAGCATTTAAGGAAAGTATCGAGAATCTTAATGCTATAGCTACAAGAATTCTTATTAAAAATTCTTAGATGAAGGCATACGAACTTAAAAAGTAAATAGCAAAAACTCCATGACATGCCGAAACAGAGTTGTAGCAGAGAGTTGCTTCCATAGAGCTCATTAGATGAAGACCGGAAACTCTGCAACTTCTATTCTTTCATTGATTGCTTAATGAGCCAATTGATACATATATTTATAGGACTTCTTAGGAAAACTCTAGAACAGTTCAAACACTTCTAGAGAATAGAAAACACATTTTACCATTGAATTGTCTGGACTGCTCCAAGAAGCTTTCTTAGATAACAAAACTTCTCTTTTGGAAGCACCTTGGTTAGAATGTCTGCTAGTTGCTTCTCAAACCTGCAATATCTAAGCTGAATCTCATCATTCTCAACAGCTTCTCTAACAAAGTGATCTTGATTGCAATATGCTTCATTCAATCATGATTGAATGGGTTTTTTTTCAATTGGGATGGCTAATTTGTTGTCAGAGTGCAATATGGTTCCTTTTTTCTGCTTTTTCCAATATCATCAAGGATCCTTTAGCCACACAGCTTGTAAGTTGCTTTAGCCGCTATCACATACTCAGCGTTGGTAACCAGGTGTGCTTTTCATGTCATCAAGGCATCCTTCCCAATTGTTGCCAATGTAGTCAATCTAATTTGAGTCTTGTACTGCCTTGTACATGATCCCATAGTCAAGAGTTCCCTGTAGATATCTTAAAACTCTCTTTGCAGCTCCAAAATGGATCTAACCTGGCTCTAGCAAGTATTGTGAAAGTACAATTAATTACAACAAACATGATATCTGGTCTACTAGATGTGCGATACAAGAGACTACAAATTAGACATTTATACTTTGAAGCATCTACCATCTCAGTGCCATCTTCTTTCTTCAGTTTTTTTATTTACAACTAAGGTAGTATTTGATAGGAAAAAAGCTATCCCGGGATAAGTGTACAGAATAGAATTTTTTTATGGGATATCTCCTGGCTCTCCCATTGATCATATCAAATGCAAAAAGATAAATTCATAGGTTAACCTCTTGTTATCATCTTTGGTAAATCAGCTATTCCTCCATTCCCTAGGGAATAAATTGATGGGTCTAATTAAAATTATTCCCATCTAACCGATGTAATTATGGGTTTTGGAAATAAGAGGGGCTATCCAGGGGATATACCCCTTATCCTCTTTCTCAAACACAACCCAAGGGAGTAGCCATAATCTTGCACCCAGACGTTTAAAATTTCTTGAGAATATTTTCTACATATTTCTTTTAAGAAATGTAGTTCCCATCTTTCGAAATACTTCAATTTCCAAAAAAATAGTGCGACAAACCAGGATCACTCATCTCATATGTCTCCATCATATCTTTATTGAACTCTTGAGTTAGGTTCTCATCATTATTAGTAAAAATTAAGTCATCAACATATAGTGAAACAATTAGAACTAGGCTGTCTTTCTATATGTGTGAACTGTGGACTTACTCTTGCTTCCTTGAAAACCTCTTGTGATAAAATATTTGTCAATTTCAGCATACTAAGGTTAGGGAACTTGTTTCAACCCATAGAGGGCCTTTCTTAATTTATAAACTTTATTGTCTCCCACTCACCAAGAAACCTTGAGATTGCTCCACATATATTTCTTCTTCCAATACTCCATTTAGAAAAGCATATTTCAATCCTTGCACTGGAGCAAAAATTTCAAAGAAGTTAATACTTAATACCTAGCTTTTGTGTGAATCCTTTTGCCAACTAGCCTTACATTACACTTGTGGATGCTTCCATCTTGGTTGAACTTTGTCTTGTGTATCTATTTAACTCCAATTACTTTCTTTCCTTTGGGACAGTCAGCAAGCTCCCAATTATTTTGACAAAGTGCTGACATCATCAGACTCCTCAATAGCAGCAACAATAGGATCATATTTTTTTGGCAAGCTAATCAAAATCTTTTCAAGAATCATTTGATCTGTTATATTTTCATTGAAGTCCACATTTGGTTAACAACTTCAATGAATCTTGAAAAATAATCCTTTATGGATTCTATCTCCTTCATTCTGAGATTTTCAAACTCTCCATGTGAAGTTTGAGTTTGATAGTTATTGCCCTTCCATCACCTTGCAACTCTCGTTGCAAAATTTCCCATGCCTCCATGGATGTCTTAGCTCTAATAATTCTTGGAAAAGTAGCTGATGGGACTGCATTCTAAATTTTCAAGAGGGCATTAGCATCAGTCATTTCTGTTCGCTTCAAGCTTCGCCTTTTCTGCGGGCTGAAAGTTGGCTTTCATCTGTTTCATCATATCCTTCAGCAACAATGCTCCAAAGCCCTTCTGACAGCAGCAATGTCAATCCTCGTTTTGATCTTCCAAAACTCATAATCCCCCCCCCCCCCCCCCCCCCACCAAAGATTGGAATAATCAAAAGCTAAACACTATTGTTTTCGCCTGAAGAAAAAGCCAAACTTGGCTTGCTATATTCTGCTTCTGATGATGAAAAACGCCCCAGCTATGTTATCAAAACTCTGCTCTGATGCTAATTTGTTGGTTGGTTAGATAGTAAAATCAAACTGACGCAACTCTGATATACAGAAACAGAGTGCTATTCTTTCACTGGTTACTTGATAAGCCATTGAATACAAATATATGTAGGACCTCTTGAGAAAATTCTAGAACAATTCAAACACTCCTAGAGAACAGAAAACACTTTCTATTATAGAACTATCTGAACTCTACAATCAGTTCTAGGCGACATTTAATGAGTATTGACTAGATTTAAGAAAGTGCATTACAACCCAACATAAGAATTCTTCAATAGAATGAGAGTGTTGATATTACCTGACTGGAAATATGCTACAATATAAGTAAATGCTACGAACTGACCATGGTGACTTCATCTATATAGATGGGTTCTTGGACGGAGGAGGAAGAGAGAATAATAATTCTTTCCCATATGGAGTTGGGCAATAGATGGGTTGAAATGGCAAAGAGACTGCCAGGAAGAACAGAATGCTATAAAAAATCTCTGGAATGCAACTAAACGCAAGCTAACTGCTCGGAAGCCATGGAAGTCCAGATTATCCCAAAAAACCCCCTTGTTGCAAGAATATATTAGACGCTTGGAGGATCCATCATTAGATGCAGCATCGATGCTTATAGAACTAAACCAAAGCCAGGAGAGTGGATGTAACAGTGATTCAATGGAATCAGTAAACTTCGCAAGCCCGCAGTCGGATATAGTGTATGCAATGACAGCAACGCACACTTATTCAACCAGGGCACGCCAAGCTTCCTATCTCAAAACTCCATTAGAAGCTTCACTCAGCCATCAGCACCAGCTCTACCTACTGGATGCCAGGTGAACGCATGCAACAATAGTTCGATGGTACCGATGATGGGAGACTCTGTGGCCGGAGACAGCCTCTCAATGACAGCACCACTGGTGACATAACCTATTGGAAGCTGGAATGGTGGATGCAATAGTGCTTCAGTGGCGCCATGGATCCACGCTGGCATGCCAGCTACTGGATATGCTGGCAGAGATGGTCTTCCTGACTTCCCAAGCTTCTACTTGGCAGAAAACACTGTAAGCTTTACCCAGCCATTAGCAGCAGCAGGATCAATTATGGCATTGCCCACTGGTATTTGGGAGAGTGGATGTAACCATGTTTCACAGCCGCCGATGAACATCACGTGCAATGATGGTAATGTGGACTTTTTCACCCAAGATTTTGTTAGGGTTTAGACCTTGATGAATAGCAATGGGATTCCCCGTTGAACAAGAACTAGAACTAAGGATTTCTAATCCTGTTAGGTTTAGACCTTGATGAATAGCAATGGGATTCCCTGCTCAACAAGAACTAGAACTAAGGATTTCTAATCCTGTTAGGTTTAGACCTTGATGAATAGCAATGAGATTCCCCGTTCAACAAGAACTAGAATTAAGGATTTCTAATCCTGTTAGGTTTACTTCTTGAAAAGGAGGAAGATGGGGAGGAGAAAGAAAGGGCTGCCGCCCTATGATGAGAGAAGGGAATTTTTGGGAGAAAAGAATCTGTTCTCTATTCCTTCCAAACCCTAGAGACTAGAGTTTAAATACATCCACGAAGTGGGCCAGGCCCAGACTCAACAAAAAACTCCCATTGACTAATTCAATGAGATTAAACTAATCCCCAAGCCCATGTACACCCGTGACTTGATTTAATCTCAACCCTTGGACTCAAACCCAGCCCAATACAAGTTAGCCCACCTGGGCCTTGATAGCACCACACCAGGCCCAACAATCTCCACCTTGGTGCTTTCAAGGCCTCAGCACGTCCACTGTGTCCATCAGCTTTAACAACGAAATACACTTTTGAAAACTGTCCCGTGGAAGAACCTTAGTCAGTGCATCTGCTGGATTTTCTTTGGTGTGTACCTTCACCAGCTCCACCTCACCATCTTCCACCAGCTCTCTGATCCTGTGGTATCTGAGGTCAATGTGCTTCGTCCTGGCATGATAGACTGCATTCTGTGCAAGCATCAGAGCACTCTGGCTGTCACTATGCACCTGGACAACCTTCTGATCAAGTCCCATCTCCAGCATCAAGCCCTTCAGCCAAAGAGCTTCCTTTGCTGCCTCTGTGATACCTATGTATTCTGCCTCCGTGGTAGATAAGGCTGTGATGGGCTGCAGACATGATCTCCACGATACTGGACCACCAAACAGGCTGAACACAAAGCCTGTTGTGGATCTCCTAGTGTCCACATCTCCACCAAAGTCTGCATCCACATACCCATATAACTGCCCACGAGCCTCCTTGGATAAGTTGGATCTCTCAGCACCTTCTTGCTGTCCATAGCAAATACCAACCCCAACTGTACCTACCAAGTACCTGAAGATTCCCTTTAGTGCTCGCCAGTGCTCCCTGCCAGGGTGCGCCATGAACCTGCTCACCTGGCTCACTGCATGGGCTATGTCTGGCCTACAACATACTATGGCATACATAAGGCTCCCAACACCAGAAGCATATGGTACCTTCTCCATCTCCTGAGCCTCCACCTCAGTCTGTGGTGACATGGTCTTCGATAAGCAAAAATGTGCTGCCAAAGGTAGTGCTGTCGGTTTGGCATCCTTCATCCCATATCGCTCCAGAATCTTTTTAATGTAGCCACCCTGACTCAGATGCAGCACACCTTTGGATCTATCTCTGATGATTTCCATCCCTAGGATCTTCCTGGCTGGCCCCAGATCCTTCATCTCAAACTCCCGAGATAAAGCTATCTTCAGTTCCTGTACAGCCTTCTCACTCTTGCATGCTATCAGCATGTCATCTACATACAAGAGTAAGTACATCCTAGACCCATCATCCAGAGATTTAACATACACACAAGAATCATACTCACACCTGGAAAGTCCAATGCTCCTAACATAAGTGTCAAATCTCTTGTACCACTGCCTCGGCGACTGCTTCAGCCCATACAGAGATTTCTTCAGCAAACAGACTTTCCCATCTGATCTTGGTTCTCTAAACCCTGGTGGCTGCTCCATGTAGATGCTCTCCTCCAAATGACCATGGAGGAATGCTGTCTTCACATCCATCTGCTCCAGCTCCAAGTCCTGAGCTGCTACAATACTCAATAATAGTCTGATGGAAGTGTGCCTGACAACTGGAGAAAATATCTCACCATAATCGATGCCTTCTTTCTGAGAGTATCCTTTGGCCACTAGTCTTGCCTTATACCTGATACCCTCTTGTTCTGAAGCTCCTTCCTTGCGCTGATAAACCCATTTACAACCAATGGGTTTCTTTCCTTGTGGCAGCTGGACCACCTGCCACGTATTATTTCTGTGAAGAGACTGCATTTCCTCTGCCATAGCATGGATCCACCTATCTCTATCCTGACTTTCCATAGCCTCTTCATAGGTGAAAGGGTCTCCATTCGCTGTCACCAGGGCATATGACAACGAATCCTCGAAGCCGTATCGAACTGGTGGTCGCACGTTCCTCCTGGGCCTTTGCTGTGCGATCCCAGTATCAGTCCCCTGTCAGCTGCATCCTGCTGAACTCCCTGGCTTCTACCCCCTCTGTCAGTCCTCTCCACCTGAATCTCAAATCCTCCTGGTCCACTAGCAAATGGCACAACTGTATAGGAGGTTGTCTGACTAGTGTTACCGTGTTCTACCTCCTGTAGTCCCTGCTGTGCATCCATGCCACTTCTGTTCTGGAGGATTGAGCTCTCATCAAAGGTTACATCTCTGCTGATGACAACCTTCTTCTCCAAGGGGTCCCATAGCCGATACCCCTTGACTCCTCGCGGGTAGCCTAGGAACACCATCTTCTTAGACCTGGCATCCAACTTACTCCGCTCCCCAGCTCCAACATGCACATATGCTGTGCATCCAAACACCCTTAGATGGTTTAGGCTTGTCTTCCTTCCAGACCATATCTCCTCTGGAATGTCTCCATCTAACCTGGTGTGCGGTGACCGATTGACCAAGTAGCTAGCTGCATCTACTGCGTCAACCCAGAACATCTTTGGAAGCCCTGCCTGCAGCCTTAAGCATCTTGCCTTTTCCAATAGTGTTCTGTTCATCCTCTCAGCCACCCCATTCTGTTGAGGAGTTCCCATCACCGAGAAGTGCCTTCTGATGCCCCACTCCTCACAAAAAATCTGGAACTCCCTGCTGGTGTATTCCCCGCCATTATCAGACCTCAGACACTTCACACTTTTACCCTGCTCCTTCTCCACCTCAGCCTTCCAGATTTTGAACTTGGTGAAGACCTCTGATTTCTCCTTCATAAAGTAGATCCACAGCTTCCTTGAGAAATCATCTATCAGGGTCATAAAGTATCTGGCCCCATTCCTTGCAGAAACTGGGGCTGGTCCCCAGACATCTGTGTGTACTAACTCCAGGGGTTCAGCACTCCTAGCTGTGCTGACTGAGAACTGTACTCCTCTGCTTTCCCATCTGACAAGGCTCACAGATCTCCATATCTCCGCTACTCAAGTCTGGAAGCAGACCTCTCTTGCTCAGTTCTTTCATCCCCTTGTCTCCCATGTGGCCCAGGCGGTAATGCCACATCCTGTACACATCCCGGGGATCTTGCTCCACAGCTGCCACCTCAGATTTCACAGTCATCACAGAGCCCTCCATCTTGTATAGATTATTTTCCAGCCTCCTCCCTCTCATCACCACCATGGCTCCATTGGAGATGTTCAGAACTCCACTCCTGGCACGACTGCTGAAGCTGTATCCAGTCCGCTCCAAGTACCCCAGTGATACCAGATTCTTCTTGAGTTCTGGACATGCTTCACACTGGTAAGAGTGCGCACTATACCATCAAACATCCTCACCCTCACTGTGCCAATACCTGCCACCTTGCAAGGGTGATTATCTCCAAGAGTCACATTCCCTCCTCAACCTCTGTGTAAGTACTGAACCACGACCGGTTGGGAGTGTAATGATGAGAACAGGCTGAATCCAAGGTCCACATCTCTGTGCTGTGCCTGTGATCATCTGATACAACCAAGAGATCATCCTCCACCTCCTGATCTGCAACTGTACTCACTGACTCAGATCCTCCTTTTTCTCCCTTCTGATTTTTCCACTTAGGACAATTCTTCTTAAAATGTCCGACCTCTCCACACTTATAGCACTTCAGCTCTCTCTTGCCTTTCCTGGACTTTGATCATCCTCCAGACTTACTTCTGTCCCTGCCCCTACCTCTGCCTGTCCTTTCCCCAACTGATAGACCCTCCTGGGGAACAGCTTCCTTGGTCATCTTCTCCCTCTGCTCATTCGTCCGAAGCACCGAGACAATATCTTCATAAATTAATGTCTCCTTCCATAGAGCAGTGTTGTGACCAATGAGTCATAAGACGTGGGCATTGAACATAAAAGCAGAAGTGCTTTATCTTCTTCCTCCATCTTGACCCCAACATTCAGAAGTTCATTGCTCATCTGGTCGAATATCTGGATGTGACCCAGCACATCTCCACCTTCTGACATCCGAAGGCTGTAGAGGCGCTTCTTCAACATCAACTTGTTGCACATATTCTTTCCCATATAGAGGGTGTGCAACTTCGTCCAGAGTCCCTTCGGGGTCTTCTCCTCCAGCACTGAATAGAGGACTGAATCCGCCAGACAGCCCCTGATCATTGAACATGTCTTCTTCTCCAATGAAATCCACTGCTTGTCTGTCATCCCATCTGGCCTTTCCTCCAAAGCCAAATCTAAACCCTGCTGCACAAGGAGGTCCTCTACCCGGACTTTCCACATGGAGAAACTTCCCTTCCCATCAAACTTCTCAACCTCTATTTTTATGCTACTCCCCATGGCCAATTTCAAAAATAGCACAAAAATAAATTTTATAAAATAGAGAAGTACCTTGACGAGATTTTGTTGAAATTATTTCAACTCCTTGAAGGCCTCCAGATTACTCCTTGAACCAGGCTCTGATACCACTTGTTAGGGTTTAGACCTTGATGAATAGCAATGGGATTCCCCGTTGAACAAGAACTAGAACTAAGGATTTCTAATCCTGTTAGGTTTAGACCTTGATGAATAGCAATGGGATTCCCTGCTCAACAAGAACTAGAACTAAGGATTTCTAATCCTGTTAGGTTTAGACCTTGATGAATAGCAATGGGATTCCCGTTCAACAAGAACTAGAATTAAGGATTTCTAATCCTGTTAGGTTTACTTCTTGAAAAGGAGGAAGATGGGGAGGAGAAAGAAAGGGCTGCCGCCCTATGATGAGAGAAGGGAATTTTTGGGAGAAAAGAATATGTTCTCTATTCCTTCCAAACCCTAGAGACTAGAGTTTAAATACATCCACGAAGTGGGCCAGGCCCAGACTCAACAAAAAACTCCCATGGACTAATTCAATGAGATTAAACTAATCCCCAAGCCCGTGTACACCCGTGACTTGATTTAATCTCAACCCTTGGACTCAAACCCAGCCCAATACAAGTTAGCCCACCTGGGCCTTGATAGCACCACACCAGGCCCAACAGATTTACAATTCTCCAGCTTCGAAAACTACAACAGAAGCTCGACTCAGTCATTGGCTTTGGCAGCATCAGTAATGAAGACACCAATGGAAAACCGAGACGGTGGACTTAACAATGCTTTAGTGATTCCAATGACTCTCACAAGCATGGCTGCTACTGGACTCGGTGGGGTGAAGATGGCATGGGCTTGTCCTTCACCAATTCACCGAGCTTACTCTTGCAAAACAGCATCCAAAGCTTCGAACAGGCCTTAGTAGCTGCAGCTTGTAATGGGGACATGGAAAACTGGATGGAACAACGGTTCAATCGCATCGATGGCCCTCGCAAGCATGCCTGATTTCATGTTCAGAGAGGTGCGGCCAGGTTTTTAGGCAAGAAGTCCAACCTCTGGCAGTCTCAGAAGTAGAAGCATCAACTGGACATCAGAGTGGATACAACAATGGTTCATGGCATTAACGACCCTCACGAGCTTACCTGCTACCAAAACCAATGTGGAAAAAGACGATAATCAGAACTCTTTCATTGCCTCTTTGGATTATGACGACATTCCTGATCTAATGTCCACTCGTCTATTCACGGAGGCGTTGCCTCGTAATGACATTATAAGTTGCACCAACATTAACCAGCCTGGTGGAGACCCGGCCGAAATGGGCCAAGGAGTGGAGATGGAGGTGATGCCTCACAACAATTGCACCAATATTGAACCATCAATTGAAGGCCCTTCACTGGATAGCGGTTGGGGGATGGAAACGGTGCGAAACACTACGTCTGAGTTCGACCCTGACGACTTGTTTGACTCTATGTTTACGAAGGTGTTTGTGAAGTAGATGATATCAATTGCACCACTACTGACCAGCCAGGATGGTAACTTCGATTGAGAAGGGCTATGGATTGGATGTGATGGAAGATAATGTGGACAATTGGGGCCTTGATGACTTGCCTGATTGTATCTTCCCCGAGGTCTCGCTTCATAGATATGATGACAGTTGCACCAATATTGACCAATCAATGGAAGACCTGGCATGGCGTGGAGATTGCCAGAAGTAAGATTGAGAACAGTCCGAACCTAGGAGACATGGACCTGCTGGAAATGATCACAGTGAACCAACTGCACTACCAGAAAGGTTCTTCATTATAGAAAAATAAATCTTAGAAACAAGCTTTTGAAATTTTATACATTGTTCTGATACCATATTTATTATGCTGAAGCTCACCT
Source organism: Calamus simplicifolius (assembly GCA_900491605.1). Lineage (NCBI taxonomy): Eukaryota > Viridiplantae > Streptophyta > Magnoliopsida > Arecales > Arecaceae > Calamus > Calamus simplicifolius. The sequence goes on from UESW01001317.1 coordinate 209,761, forward strand.
GCAGCTCAATTAATTATTAGTAGGTTAGATATATAAAATCTTAAAAACTTGAGTGCAAGTTAATTGATAATAAATGAACTTGAATTATAAGTTCTTCAAACTTTTTTTTTATCATTTGATACGAGACTATTTTGAAGTATTATATTAACTTTGCTTTTCTTAATTCATGGAAGACCCATGTCAACCTTTGTAACTTTGCACTTTAAAACTGTGAACTCTATAGGAGTTCTTTACATCCCTTTCCGAAGGAGGGATGATAGCTGTTACTATAAAGAGTTTTGCTACAAGTCTATCTATATATATTATTAACCATCTTTCTTGCAAACTATTGGCAAGACATTATTAGATATCATAAATTTCAAAAAATTCTACATCGAAAGAAAAAAAAAAGTTTGAAGAGTTTATAATTCAAGTACATCGATTACTAATTAATTATATTTAAAATTTAAAATTACATAATTTTGACCCACTATAAGATTAATTGGGTCATGGGCTTAAAGTGTTACAGAAACTCTATAGTTGCTGGTTGATTTTTTTATCAGATTATTTGCTTAAGACAAAAGTATCCATTATGCCAGGTGCTTTGTACCTTGAGCTCACACTTAAATATAAATAAATTTAAGTGCTTGTTGAGGAAGAAGAAAAATGAAAAGAAGGAGGTTGTTAAAGATTTTGGTTGATTTTAACCATTGCACATGTATACCTTTCATCATAAGATAGCATTTGTTTATGATATTCAAAGATTTTTTATGTAAAATATTAAAAAAATTAATGAAAGAAGATTAAATAAGGTAGGGTTCACTTCTATTTAATTGTCTCTCTTCTCCATGTGATGTGAAGGGTGACATTGGTTGGATTTAAGTCAAGTCAAGTCAAATATGCTATAACATACCGAATCTGTCTTATATCTAAACCGGCCTAAGACCTAACGAAGGCTTTTTGAATCATAGACACCCTGGATCATTTTAGATTATCTCTTTATTCCTAATCTTATCAATTCTGCACTAGATTAGTTTAATCTATCAAATTTAATTATTATATAATTATTATTAATAAATTTTTAAATAAGTTAAATAAGTAGCACTGAGGAAGATCAAGCATATCAAAAAGCTCTGATTCATAATCATGGCTTAAACCAATTTTAAGTACTTTGATTTAAATAAAAAATTATTCTTACAAACTCAATCTAACTCAACTCAACTCGTCTAAGTTTTTTTTTTTTCTAACTACATGAGGTTTAGGAAATATCTAACAAATGCTTCTTTAAATCAAATCCAAGTTTTGGCCCATACCAATCCATTGAAAGTTTGGGTAAGAGATTTAGACTGTTCCAACCAAGGTGATCCTTGACCTAAGCCCGGCGTAGATAAGGTCGGAATGGATTGAATTTTCAAGACAAGACAATTTCTACTATCTCTGGTTTTTAGGCTTTTGATTTAAATAGTATTTTGGTTTTTGGCTTCTAACACTTTTTTTCTCATCTCATTTTGTAGGGAAAATCTTAGAAACAAGCTTTTGAAAAAGCAATAAAATGCACGACAATGGGAATCGAAAACTTTTACAGTTCTTGTTTTTTAATTTTCTTCCTTGTTTATGCTTGAGCTGATTGGAACATTTGTCTTATATTCTATTAGAACTTAAAGAGCTGCAGTCTCATTTGATTTTGTATGGAGAAATGCAATGGCTACTATGGGTTTTTGCATTTTGATCAGTTTGAAAGTTAGATTAATATTTTAGGGACTTGTTGGAAAGTGAACCAAATTATGTATAGGTATTAAAGCATATAATTAAGTTCACTAATTACATGCATGCATGAGAAGAGTCAAATGAAAAGAAAGCTCACGAAATTATTTGTTTAGAATTACTATCCCGAAGAGTTCACATAAAATATTTCTATTATTGGGGAGCATAAATTATATGTAGACATAAATTCAGCTCTTCTAATATGACATGCTATGGCATGTCTCACTACAAAAAAAATTGATTTTTACCTACGATTTTTTTCGTAGGAAAAGGTAGAAAAATAGTAGGGAAAGCCTTTCCCTACGATTTTTGTCGTAGGCAAAAGCTAGAAAAGTCAGAGGCAAAGTGCGCGGGAGAGCCTTTACCTACAACTTTTCAAAATCATAGGAAAAGAGTAGGCCTTTTCCCTACGATTTTTTTTCATAGGGAAAAATTCATATTCGTAGGGAAAGAGTGACCAAAATTTAAAATTTAAATTTAAAATTTAAAAACTTTTGCCTATGAAAATGAAAAATCGTAGGGAAAAATTTAAAAAAAATATTTTTATCCATATCTTTCCCTCCGAAAATTCTTATAATCATAGGGAAAAGTTGGCTAATAATAATTTTTAATGATTACTTTCCCTACGAAAACCCCAAAATCATAGGGAAAAATTAAAAAATATTTTTTATCCACATCTTTCCCTACGAAAATTCTAAAATCGTAGGGAAAAGTTGGCTAGTAATGATTTTTAATGATTTCTTTCCCTACGAAAAATCTCAAAATTGTAAGGAAAATCAAAAAATATACTTTTTTATCCACATCTTTCCCTATAATTTTTGAAAATCGTAGGGAAAAGTTGACTAATAATAATTTTTAATGATTCTTTTCCCTATGAAAAACCTCAAAATCATAGGGAAAAATCAAAAAGTATTTTTTATCCATATAATCTTAGGGAAAAGTTAGGTAATAATAATTTTTAATATTTTTTTTAAATTATTATTTTTTAATTATTTTTACCTGCAAAATAAATTAAATCGTAGGAAAAAACAATAAATTTCCATTGTGGCATTATGAAGCCAAATCAGACATTTGACAAAGTTAAATACATCAATATCCAATCTATGATGTGTACAGAAGATGGTTTTCACTAGCTGAAAGACATTACTGTTATAAATCAGAAAGTTTAGATAACAAAATAAGTTCAATTTTGGTAATAATCAGCTGAAACAGAAGCACAACATGATGCCAAAAGGTGTCTCATGTGACCTTGCCAGTATAGCCAACGTTAATCCTGTGAAAGCATAGCCGACGTATGCCACCATATCAAGAAGTGCTGCCTCCCCTCCACCTAATGAATACAACAAGCCTTTTAGGATGGCAACCTCCATAAACCACCAAGCCAATCCCCTTGTGAACTGTAAACTCAAAGCTTCTGGAGTGAACCTACAAGAGACTCAAGTATGATCAGTAACTGTTATTGCTGAAGATGTAAAGTGAGGCCAGAATACACAACTTACTTTCCCATAAGACCAAATGAGAAGCCTGCGAGAATAATGTAGGTGCCAAATGCCATGAAAGGAATGTATAGATATGGGGCATTTTATATCATAAACTGGAGGTTTGTATGAAAGCCTACCTCCAACTGGCTCGGTTATCCTGGTCCAGTGACCCTGGATAAAACAGAATATAGGAAAAACATAAATTAGTTCCATAAGCTTATTAATAATAAAGAGAAGCGATACTTAGGAAAGTCAAGCTAACAAAATAAAGCAGTAAATTTACCCTGTGCAGGAATGGAAATAGGACCACTTTCAACTTATTCCTCACATACTGCTGATTCACTTGAAAATAATTCTGAGAATTGGAGAAATACTTGCTAATCTGTTACATTTGAGGCCAAAAGTTAGAAAATATAATGGCATGTTTATTATTATTTATAATGCATGCAAATAATTCAGACTGCAAAAAAGGAGGCTATTGACTAATATTCTACAATTTATGTACTAACATGCATTCTCTGTTTACATATTCTATACATTGCTTTGCATAAATTTAGAACTTGAGCCCAAGAATTTCTCTCCATATGCCCCCAGGCCACATCTGATAAGATGAGATCCAGCTCCATAGAATGCATTGCCAAATGGGTTTGGTTAAGGATTTATTGGAGGTCTCTGCACCCCAGCTTG
>UESW01001317.1:214048-283393 GCA_900491605.1 Calamus simplicifolius
AATGTAGTACTTTGCCCTATGGCCCCCACAGGTTCAAGAGGTGGCTCCCATCGATGTAGCACTTTGCCCTATGTAGCACTTAGCTCCTGCACTTCTAGCTAATGCGTAGCTCTGATACCATATTGTAACGATCCGGGCTCTGGGCCCGCAGCACCCACGGACCTGTTTCGTTTCAAGAAAGCAAGACAGACAAGGCCCATACCAACTTGGGCCACTACAGTCCAAAAAGGATCCAATTGGTGCCTTGTCCTTCTTGCTTTACTATATATAAATCACTCAACCAAATCTCAATTTTTCGATGTGGAACTATTGGGAGAGGCATCACAATCTACCCCCCTTACAGGGGCCCGCATCATTACAATATGGTATCAGAGCCACGCACTAGTCGAAAGTGCAGGAGCTAGGTGCCACACATGGCAAAGTGCTACATCGATAGGAGCCACCTCTTGAACCTGTGGAGGCCACCTCTAGAATCTTGCTTGGTGGTTATGATCATGTGCCCTTGGTGACGAGGACGTCCCCTCTGTATGTGGATAGATTGTGATGCCCCTCTCAATAGTCCCACATCGAAAAATTGAGAGTTTGTTGTATGATTTATAACCAGTTAAGGAAGATGGACAAGTACCAATTAGATCCCTTTTGGGCTGTGGTGGCCCAAGTTGGTGTGGAAAGGAAATATCTTCCATTTGAATTCAACAAAAAATATTAAACTTCTTAAGAATAAAAAAGTTAACTCTTACTCTTAAAAATAAATTTGGAGAATGTCAAGAAATCTTGGTTTAGTAAATAGTAAGTTAAGGTACTTCCACTTAACATAAAAATCTTTGAAAATCAATTTAACTTAGAACTGATAAGAAAATAAAATATCAAAAAAATGTTAAAATACAATTTATAATGCTTTGGTTAACACTTATCAAACTAATAGGGTTTCTAGACTTAAATAGGATAACAATAGTAGTGAACCTCATATTATCGTATGTCGACTTGATTTACAGCTCATCAAAATAGCAAAATCAAACTTACTATAAAATCCTAAGGTTAAAATGTATTTCTTAAAATCTAAACTATGACATATTATTAGCCCACCTCAGCTCAGCCATATACAACAAATGATAAGTAATAGACAATAAATCAAAGAAAAAAAGAGTCTATGAAGAACAATAGCAAATTCTTCAACTTTACCTTTTAAGTATAAAAGAATTGGTAACGAATTCTTTTCATTTCATCTATCAAAAAGACCCCTAAACAAGGGTTCTTTGCTCATATGCTAGTTGGCCTTTCTTAAAGAAAAAAAAATTAAGTCAATTATACTAGGATGACATTGAGACGATTATAACTTTAAAGGAATTTTAGGTACTATGCCTTGAAAGCCTGAAATATAAAGTTTAACATGATATTAATGAAAAATAATTTATCAAGAGATAGGAATGGTTCTCGCACTAGAATCCTTTAAGGGGAGTAGATTGTGATGCCCCTCCCAATAGTCCCACATCGGAAAATTGGGAGTTGGTTGAGTGGTTTATATGTAGTAAAGCAAGAAGGACAAGGCACCAATTGGATCCCTTTTGGGATGTGGTGGCCCAAGTTGGTGTGGGCCTTATCCATCTTGCTTTCTTGTAACGGAATGGGTCTGTGGGTGCTGCGGGCCCAGGGCCCAGGTCGTTACAATATGGTATCAGAGCCATGCACCAGCCAAAAGTGCAGGAGCTAAGTGCCACACAGGGCAAAGTGCTACATCCATGGGGGATGGGAGCCACCTCTGAAATCCTGCCTGCCTGGTGGTTGCCTCTGGCGTTGGCCCTTTAAGGGGGGTAGATTGTGATGCCCCTCCCAATAGTCCCACATCGGGAAATTGAGAGTTGGTTGAGTGGTTTATATGTAGTAAAGCAAGAAGGACAAGGTACCAATTGGATCCCTTTTGGGCTGTGGTGGCCCATGTTGGTGTGCGCCTTGTTCGTCTTGCTTTCTTGTAACGGAACGGGTCCTGTGGGTGCTACGGGCCGCCGCCAGCCAATCCCCGAGCAGACCGGCTGCCAGCGACCGGTCCAGAGCTGGTCGCCACCGCGGCTGTGCCTCCTCCTCTCTCTCTTTCTCCCTCTTTCTCTCTTTCACGGCTCCTTACTATGCCAGTGGCACGGCCGGCCGGACCCTCACCGGATGCACGCCCGGTGCCGGTGGAGGTCACCTGCCGCCCCCAGGCCCGATGAGGCGGCAAGCACGCCGCCAAGCCTGAACCAACGCTGGAGCCGGTTCGGCTCCCGCTCAGGAGAAGGGCCACCTTAGCCCTCTCCTCCTCTCTTCCACGTTCGGTCCCCCATCGGACACCGCCTCCGGTGCCGGTGGGGCTGTCGGCCACAGCTCAGGCCCGGCAAGGTGACGGGTACACCGCCGGGCCTGAACCAATCCATCATAGGAGGACCGCTCGCCATGGCCCCTATTTTGCTTGTGGTGCTCTCTCTCTCTCTCTCGGACGGGTAGAAATATTACCGGCTGAGGATGCGGGTGAGGATGAAGGACAGGGTCTACCAGCATCCTCCTTTAAAGCCGACCGACGAAGAAGGTTCACGAAGCCTCAGTCAAAGGGATCAGGAACCCAATCGTCACGTTGAGATTGGGAATCTAGTCATCGTGCCGAGGACTTAGTCATCCGAAGGAATTCAATCGGTAGAGGTTCTGGGCTTCTCATGTAACGGGGGTTACATTCACCCCGCCTTATAAAAATTTTGGCCTCGAAATTGATACACTTCAATAAAAAAAATTGGAATTCAAATATTCTATCATAAAATCAACTAAATTTATTCAAAGATCAACAGTTATCGACACATCATTTATCTATATTAGGATGCAAATAATTATGGATATTTCTTTTTCATTTCCTCCTCAAGCTCCCAAGTAGCCTCCCTCTCAAAATGATTACTCCATTGAACCTTGACATAGGGAATGGTACGCCATCTCAGAACTTGATCCTTACAGTCCACGAGATACATATGATGCTCCTCATATGATAATTCTTTCTTTAACTGTATAGGTTCAAACTCTATTACATGGCTGGGGTCAGGAATATACTTTCTTAGCATAGAAACATGAAACACATTGTGTACCCCAGATAGTATCAGAGGCAGTACCATTCTATAAGCAACTTCTCCTACTCTGCTCAAGATCTCAAAAGGTCCAATATAACGTGGACTCAGCTTTCCTCTAATCCCAAATCTCATCACATCTTTGGTTGGTGATATATACCTTTAAGAAGACGTGGACCCCAACCTAAAATTTCAATTCCCTTCTCCTGACATCAGCATAGCACTTCTGCCTGCTCTGAGCTATACGAAGGCACTCCCTAATCAATTGCACCTTCTCTACTGTCTACTGAATTAGCTCAGGGCCTAGCAATTTTCTTTCCCCCACATCATTCCAACATAAAGGGGATCTGCACCTCCTACCATATAGAGCTTCAAATGGAGCCATCTGGATACTGGCCTAGGGTGTGATAGCTCTAGTGGTATCAGATTTTTTGGTCTGGGGCATGACAGCTCTAGTGGTATCAGAGCCATGCACCAGTCGAAAGTGCAGGAACTAAGTGTCATACAGGGCAAAGTGCTATATCCATGGGGGATGGAAGCTACCTCTTGAACCTATGAGGGCCATCTCTGGAATCCTACCTTCCTGATGGTTGCCTCTGGCGTTGGCCCTTTAAGGGGGATAGATTGGGATGCCCCTCCCAATAGTCCCACATCAAAAAATTGCAAGTTGGTTGGCTGGTTTATATATAGTAAAGCAAGAAGGATAAGGTACCAATTGGATCCTTTTTGGGCTGTGGTTGCTCAAGTTGTTGTGGGCCTTGTTCGTCTTGCTTTCTTATAACGGAACGGGTCCGTGGGTGCTGCGGACCCAGGGCCCGGGTCGTTACAATATGGTATCAGAGCCATGCATCAGCCAAAAGTGCAGGAGTTAAGTGCCACACAGGGCAAAGTGCTATATCGATGGGAGCCACCTCTTGAATCTATGGGGGCCATAAAGCAAAGTGCTACATTGATGGGAGCCATCTCTTGAACCTATGGGGCCATAGGATAAAGTGCTACATTGATTGAAGCCACCTCTTGAATCTGTGGGGGCCACCTCTAGAATCCTACCTGCCTGGTGGAGTTGGTTGTATGGTTTATAACCAGTTAAGAAAGATGAACAAGTACCAATTGGATCCCTTTTGGGTTGTGGTAGCCCAAGTTGGTTTGGTCCTTATCCATCTTGCGTTCGTGTAACGAAATGGGTTTGCAGCATGCACCAGCCGGAAGTACAGGAGCTAAGTACCATACAGGGCAAAGTGCTACATACATGGAGGATGGGAGCCAGCTCTTGAACCTATGGGGGCCACCTCTAGAATCCTGCCTGCCTGGTGGTTGCCTCTGGCGTCAAGAACACCTCCCCTTTAAGGGGAGTAGATTGTGATGCCCCTCCCAATAGTCCCATATCGAGAAAATGGGAGTTGGTTGTATGGTTTATAACAAGTTAAGGAAGATGGAAAAGTACCAATTGGATCCCTTTTGGGCTGTGATGGCCCAAGTTGGTGTGGACCTTGTCCATCTTGCTTTTTTGTAATGAAACGGGTTCATGGGTGCTGCGGGCCAAGGGCCCAGGTCATTACAATATGGTATCAGAGCCACGCACCAGCCGAAAGTGCAGGAGCTACGTGCCGCACAGGGCAAAGTGCTACATCGATAGGAGCCACCTCTTGAACCTGTGGAGGCTACCTCTAGAATCATGCCTACCTAGTGGTTGCGATCTTGTGCCCCTCTCTGTAAGGGGGTAGATTGTGATACCCCTCCCAATAGTCCCACATCAAAAAATTGGGAGTTGGTTGTATGATTTACAACCAGTTAAGGAAGATGGACAAGTACCAATTGGATCCCTTTCGGGCTGTGATGGCCCAAGTTGGTATGGGCCTTGTCCATCTTGCTTTCTTGTAACGGAATGGGTCCGTGGGTGCTCCGGGCCCAGAGCCCGGATCATTATATTATGGTATCAGAGTCATGCACCAGCCAGAAGTACAGGAGCTAAGTGCCACACAGGGCAAAGTGCTACATCCATAGGGGATGGGAGCCACCTCTTGAACCTGTGGGGGCCACTTCTAGAATCCTACCTGCCTGGTGGTTGCCTCTGGCATCGATTGCGCTGCCCCTTTAAGGGGGATGGGCCTTATCCGTCATGCTTTCTTGTAATGGAACGTGTCCGTGGGTGCTGCGGGCCCAGGCCCAGGTCTTTACAATATGGTATCAGAGTCATGTACCAGTCAAAAGTGCAGGAGCTAAGTGCCACATAGGGTAAAGTGCTATATCCATAGGGATGGAAGCCACCTCTTGAACCTGTGGGGGTCACCTCTAGAATTCTGCCTACCTGGTGGTTGCCTCTAGCGTCGAGGATGCCGCTCCTTTAAGGAGGGTAGATTGTGATGCCCCTCCCAATAGTCCCACATCGGGAAATTGAGAGTTGGTTGAGTGGTTTATATGTAGTAAAGCAAGAAGGACAAGGCACCAATTGGATCCTTTTTGGGTTGTGGTGGCCCAAGTTCATGTAGGCCTTGTTCGTCTTGCTTTCTTGTAACGGAATGGGTCCGTGGGTGCTGCAGGCCAGGGCCCGGATCGTTACAATATGGTATTAGAGCCATGCACCAACTGGAAGTGCAGGAGATAAGTGTCACACAGGGTAAAGTGATACATCCAAACAAAGTGCTGCATCCATAACTGTCTGGTGGTTGCCTCTGGCGTCAAGGATGTTAAGGTGGTAGATTGTGATGCCCCTCCCAATAGTCCCACATCGGGATATTGGGAGTTGGTTGAGTGGTTTATATGTAGTAAAGCAAGAAGGACAAGGTACCAATTGGATCCCTTTTGGGCTGTGGTGGCCCAAGTTGATGTGGGCCTTGTCCATCTTGCTTTCTTGTAACGGAACAGGTCCGTGGGTGCTGCGAGCCCAGGGCTTGGGTTGTTACAATATGGTATCAGAGCCATGCACCAATCGAAAGTGCAGGAGCTAAGTGCCACACAGAGAAAAGTTCTACATCCATGGGGATGGGTGCTAACTCTTGAACCTATGGGGGCCACCTCTAGAATCCTGCCAGTCTGATGGTTGCCTCTGGCATCGAGGACGCCGCCCCTTTAAGGGGGAGAGATTGTGATGCCTCTCCCAATAGTCCCACATCGGGAAATTGAAAGTTGGTTGACTGGTTTATATGTAGTAAAGCAAGAAGGACAAGGCACCAATTAGATCCCTTTTGGGTTGTGGTGGCCCAAGTTGGTGTAGACCTTATCCGTCTTGCTTTCTTGTAACAGAACAGGTCCGTGGGTACTGCGGACCTAGGGCTCGGGTCGTTACAATATGGTATCAGAGCCATGCATTAGCCAAAAGTGTAGTAGCTAAGTACCATAGGGGGCAAAGTGCTACATCGATGGGAGCTACCTCTTGAACCTGTGGGGGCCATAGAAGGTGGGGGCTACAGGGTAAAGTGCTACATTGATGGGAGCAACCTCTTGAACCTATGGGGGCCACCTCTAGAATCCTGCCTGCCTGGTGGTTTTGATCATGTGCCCCTGGCGATGAGAACGTCGCCTCTGTAAGAGGGGTAAATTGTGATGCATCTCCCAATAGTCCCACATTAGAAAATTGGGAGTTAGTTGTATGGTTTATAACCAGTTAAGAAAGATGGACAAGTACCAATTGGATCCTTTTTGGGCTGTGGTGGCCCAAGTTAGCGTTGGCCTTGTTCGTCTTGCTTTCTTGTAATGGAACGGGTCCGTGGGTGCTGCAGGCCCAGGGCCCGGGTCGTTACAATATTTATCATCATGCATCATAGAAGGGGCGACATCCTCGATGCCAGAGGCAACCACCAGGTAGGCAGGATTCTAGAGATGGCCCCCACAGGTTCAAGAGGTGGCTCCCATCCCCCAACGATGTAGCACTTTGCATTGTGTGGCACTTAGCTCCTGCACTTTCGGCTGGTGCATGGCTCTGATACCATATTGTAACGACCCAGGTCTTGGGTCCACAGCACCCACGAACCTTTTTTGTTACAAGAAAGCAAGACGGATAAGGTCCACACCAACTTGGGCCACCACGGTCCAAAAGGGATCCAATTGGTACTTGTCCATCTTCCTTAACTGGTTATAAACCATACAACCAACTCCTAATTTCTCGATGTGGGACTATTAAGAGGGGCATCACAATTATTATAATGACCCGGGTCCCAGGTCCGCAGCACCCACGAACCTGTTTCATTACAAAAAAGCAAGATGAACAAGGTCCACACCAACTTGAGCCACCACAGCCCAAAAGGGATCCAATTGGTACTTGTCATCTTCCTTAACTAGTTATAAACCATACAACCAACTCCCAATTTTTTGATGTGGGATTATTGGAAGGGGCATCACAATCTACCCCTTTACATATGTGAAGTCCTCGTCGCCGGGGCACATGATCATAACCACCAGGCAGAATTTTAGAGGTGGCCCCCATAGGTTTAAGAGGTGTCTTCCATCAATGTAGCACTTTGCCCTGTAGCCCCCACCTTATGTGGCCCCCACAGATTCAAGAGGTGGCTTCCATTGATGTAGCACTTTGCCCTATGTGGCACTTAGCTCCTGCACTTCTGGCTGGTGCGTGGCTCTGATACCATATTGTAACAACCCGGGTCATGGGCTCATAGCACCCGCAGACCCTGATGTGGGACTATTGGGAAGGGAATCACAATCTATCCCCCTTAAAGGGGCGGCGTCCTCGACGCCAGAGGCAACCACCAGGCAGGCCGGATTTTAGAGGTGGCCCTCACAGGTTCAAGAGATGGCTTCCATCCCCATGGATGTAGCACTTTGCTCTATATTGCACTTATCTCCTACACTTCTGACTGGTGCATGGCTCTGATACCATATTGTAACGACCTGGGCCTGGGCTTGCAGCACCCACGGACCTGTTTCATTACAAGAAAGCAAGACGGATAAGGCCCACACCAACTTGGACCACCACAGCCCAAAAGGGATCCAATTGGTACCTTGTCCTTCTTGCTTTACTACATATAAACCACTCAACCAACGTTCAATATCCCGATGTGGGACTATTGGGAGGGACATCACAATCTACCGCCCTTAAAGGGGTGACATCCTCGACGCCAGAGGCAACCACCAAACAAGTGTGGATGTAGCACTCTGTCTGGATGTAGCACTTTGTCCTATGTGGCACTTATCTTCTCCACTTCCGGTTGGTGCATGGCTTTGATACCATAATGTAACGATCTAGACTCCGGGCTCGCAGCACCTATGAATCCGTTCCGTTACAAGAGAGCAACACGGACAAGGCCTACACTAACTTGGGCCACCATGGTTCAAAATAAATCCAATTGGTACTTGTCTATCTTCCTTGATTGGTTATAAACCACTCAACCAACTTGCAATTTTTTGATGTGGAACTATTGGGAGGGGCATCACAAGCTTTTATCACACCTCATGTATCAGTGTCAAGAAACCATAGAGAAGTAATGCATCATGGTATGATGCCATAGATGGTATAGGGGAATGTCTCATAAGCAAAAGCATTAAGGATAAGTATAGAAATTTTTGTGCGCACGACTGTCCCTGATTGTGTGGAATTGGATAAACAATCAAAATCTTGAAGAAGATCTGCAAATAAGCTGACATCATGTGCAGTTATGATGACCTTAATTAGTTAGAATTCATGTAGAAAATTCTTGCTCAGAAGAGGACTTCTGTCCTGCTTCGCCTTTTTGAATTCTCGTGTTAAAATGAATCTAAACGTTGTACCTTTGAAATTCTTAGCCAAAAAATTGATAACAAAAGCTATATTGATCTATCATGAGATATTTATTCATGAAATAAAATAAGCCTTGCAGTTGCTTCTCTTGAGGGCAATGGTGAAAGGCATATTGATCTATCATGAGATATTTATTCATGAAATGCAAAAAGCCTTGTGGGTGCTTCTCTTGAAGGCAATGGTGCTGTGCACCGAAACTTCATTAAGATTAGAAAAGGAGACAAAGCAATAGCAAGAAAAGGGTGACGAGGAATGGCCAACAATTTCGGGTTTTCCCACCCGAAAAAAATCATCCATGCAGTTTCCATGTATTCATGATTCAAAGACAGTCAAAGGTAATTTTTGAGCAAACTAATATCCCTGAGACCTTTCCCGACGCCCTGACCTTTCTCCAGCGACTAGCTGGTTGGCGTCTAAGGTGTTTAACCTCTGCGCTTCATCCTTAAAGACCTTGATCTAGGAGTTATGAGATCAAGGTGGAAGAGAGGTACCTAGCTGGAGGAGACCCAATTCCCTATGGGAAAATGGTCATGGTCGTCTTTAGAGTTAGGAACACGAAGCAAAATGTGTGCAGACGACCGTAAGGTTCGAGAGGCACTCTCCTTTTACCCGGGCGAACAGCCTGCACCTAGAGTCAATGGTTCGAGAGGCCTTGGACTAGCCTCTTCAATGGGCTTTCAACGTGCTTTAAATAAATATTTTTTTATAAAATTATTAGTACTATAAGAATGATTTTTTTGGACCATTTGAATCACCTTTAATACTAATTGTAATACCCTTAACTCAATTGTTGATGTTAGTTCAATTAATTTGCTAGTGGCACAAATTCATGTGGCATTAAAAATTTAAATATAAATTAATTGATAGCAAATGAATTAAGTTATAATTCATCAAGCTATCCTTCTTTCATTTTATAAGGACTATGTATGGAAGCTTTATGATATCCCGTCTTATTAGGCTATCCGATGTAGGACTATGCATGGAGCTATTACAATAGTTGCCATGATTTTAATGGTTTTTTTTAAAAAAAAGCACGGGGCTCAACTAATTTCATGAGCATTCCATGCAATATTTAAAATTTTTTTAACAATGATGTCACACCCAAATAAAATTTTAACTATTTTATGAGACTATCAAGTGAGGAAATCACGTACACCATCTGATTTTATTCGAGATATTATGACAGTTGGACCAAGCCTATAAATAAGACTTTAGCTTCAAAGCCTAATATATAACAACTTATTTATCCTTTCTTTCACAAAGTTTTTCTATTCAAATTTATTCTGAGTGACAAAGTTGCTAAGCATCTAAAGGAGCTTCTAGGTCACACCTCCAATTTGATCGTGCTCATGGAAGGAGGTTCAAATCAAGTTAGATTATTATACCGTAAGGGCAATTCACTTACAACCTATACATAGAGTAATGTCTAACAAAGATCTTAATCTAAACTTATTTTTTTATCCTATTTTAATACTCATTAATTTAAGGACAATTATTTGAATAAATTGCCTCTCTAAATAATTATATTTGAAATGTAATACTAATTCATATTGATTATATTTTTTAATTATTATATTTAATTATTGCATCTTATGATTTGATGTATGTGTATGTATGCATGCAGATGAGTCAAGTTCCTACTTGGTTTAGGCTCATTATATTTTTCGTTGAAATATTTTTGCAAAGAGAGTTTGGTACCAAATATGAACCATGGTTGGAGTAAGAAGCAACTACATTAGATATATTAGATTTCTAATATCGATATTTGTTAATAATTTAACTTGTTTTGATTCATAATTTTATAATATTTGAACTTTTTTTTTTGACTAGAACAGAAAAGTAAAACTCTCCTAAATTTTATTAAAACAGATATATACAAGTGAGGTAGAATGTTAGTGAAGATTTTAAGACAACATGTCCCTTTACAACCTCATCGCTTCGTAAGCATGCTCAAGACTAAAAAAAAAAAAAAAAAAGAGGATTCTACATGCTATATATAGCCTATTTTGCGGGGATTTGTCCGAGAAAATTTAGATTTTTTTTTTCTTTTAGATGTGTCATCAAAAAGAAAGGTTGAGTTGATGCGAAGCTTTATCTCCATAGAGATGAGATCAATTTACTTCTTCAAAATATTCAGAGACTATTAATTTAAAAATAATTAAATCATAGGCGTTGCATAATTTGAAGGATTATTTTTAAAAATTATGCAGCCATGTCCCATATCAAACTTAGATGTTGCCCTGCACCGTTGTGCAAATAAAATAGGGAGAAAGGGAAGAGGGCAGGCCTCAGCACCCTGATAGCCCGGCCGAGACTCCTTTCCAAAGCAAACAAAACGGCTCCAGCACCCCACTAATTCCGGATGCAATTGGTTCTCTGAAGTAGCAACTTCGACCATTCAGTACTACTTGCAACCTATCAAAGGAAAAACCTGAGGCAAGACGAACGTTAATCCTTCGATTGTTTGAAAACTGTCGATACCTTCAAAACGCTCTCTTAAAAAAAGAAAGAAAGAAATACGGGAGAGGGGAGGAAAGGAAGGCGAACAAACATAACACTGAATCCAAGTACTGAGCTGAAAGTTGGATCCCTTTGTCGCAGCCCACGCCAGCAAGGACGGACTTAGCTGTTCATTTGCAAGCACCCCAGCTTTTGCTGAACATACAATCCCCCGAATCAAAGTGATCCACTCCTTTCATCAACCAAAAAAATCCTTCCGTATGGTCATAAGCCTTTACCATCGCACCAAGCAATGCCCCTAGAATTCTCCATGCATAGAAGAAGAAAATAACACGGTTGCCTTGTCAACCAGTTAGCTTCATGCATGCAACGCTGGATTAATCATAGGAAACTATTAAGATGCGATGGAGTAACTCAACAATCATTCAAAAGAATCACAAAAAATGAGCTCACCTTATAGTGAATCATACTCGTTTCTACTATTATACATGGCGATGCAGCAATGAACAAGAAGGCAGAATAAGCTGATGCATTTCCTAATTTGAGAAAGCAACATGCACTATCTTCCTTGATTCTAGTATTTAATATAGACAATGTAGATCTATCCGGTCTAACTGTTTCATGAAGATGTATAATTTATACATCACCAATTCGTGGAAGTAAAGGACATCCTACAAATCTTCGCACTCTTGTTATAATGTTTGCTTCCGAGGAGACGGGCTAATAAATGATCTTCCATAAGCAATGGGCAGAGCCGTTAGCTTCTTTGCTTTGCTAACATAAGCCCTCTTCGTGAAATTATTGTAATCATTTGCTTCAATCTCATCAAGGATCTGCTGGTACAGTAACAGAGAAGCCCACACCTGCAACAGGCCATGCACAAGTGTTTTTGGATTCAGTTTTTAATGTTAAAGATTGAAAAAAAAAGGGCCTGTGAGCTAATTCCTACCATTGATATTCTAGGATGTAACTGGTCTAAGTTTTCTCCTAACAGAAGTGCCCAAACGGCAACTCTGTTTAATGGGATATATTGAGGGGTAAAATCGCTGCTACATTCATAATCGTGTAGGGGGTTAGGATCAACCCTGACTCCCACTTGCTGTGTGATACCTGCCAGAGATGAATCAGCCTCAGTGGATCGAGGGGCCTTAGCCTCCCAGCGAGCCAAGACTCCTATGGCGCGGACTACATCTCTTGGCCTCGGCTATAACATCTCTCGGCCTCAGCCGAGCTATAACATCTCTCAGCCTCAGCCAAGCTATCCCCATCCCTCGGCCTCAGCCGAGCTGTTCCTATCTCTCGACCCCAACCGAGCCATTCCTATCCTTATGCCCCGGCCAGACCCAGGCACCTCTGCGGAATCCGGTGCAGGAGAGTTCAAACAAAAATCATACCCAAGAGTGGCCTAGAGCCCTGGAGCCTACACCATCTCCGAATCTCAAGACACCAACCAGCTCTCCCAGCCGTCGATCCTCTAACTAACGAGATACAAATCTTACTGACCTCATAACAAACTGGATTCGAATCCTAACGGCTTTCGGACCCACGATGCTCCCAAGGAATCAGGTGATCCTCTATAAATAGAACCGTCTCCCGGCTTCTCAGGTATGCGCACTTGCCTACTGGCCTACTCTCCTTCTACCCCTGCTTACCCCTTCCCACCATTAACGCTCTGCTCAGAGCTCTCGAGAGGCCACCCCTGGAGAGACTCTTCAGCAAGAGCCTTCTCCTCATATTTGTTGATCGCTGATCCCACTGACTTGAGCGTCGGAGGGTCTTCCACGGAGGGCCACCCCCAACGCCTCTCGCGTGAGGACTGTTTTGCATGTCCGCCCAGGAGGGAGCCCGATCGTGCCCAAGTCGGAGGACAGATTTCAACAGCAACAAATTGGTGCTAGAGGAGGGTCCTCAAGTCCCATAAACTTATGATCCAGGAGACAAGGATCTCGATATGAAAAAGAACCTCTTCCATGGCCAATCGAAGAAAGGCTACCTCCGAAGCCGGGATCAGGTCACCTCCCAAAGACCTAATCCGGTGAGCAGCGTAGCACCACCACCCACCAGTTGAAACCCCATCGCTACCGGAGGCCCCAATGACCCAGGACCAGTTTGCCTTGCTGGTCCAGCAGGTCCAAGCTCTGGCCAATCTGATCCAGGGGAGCTTTGAAGCTCCCTGTACAGCTGCCGCTACTCTGCACCTTCCTGAGGAGAATATGGCCCCCGCTCATCCAGCGGTCTCTTCTTCCGGCCCGCATGAGGTTGCAAACTGCCCTCGTTGCCCTAAGGAAGCTGAGCCAGCCCCCCAAGGGGTCTACGGCAAGGATCTCCCCCAATCTCGGCGGGCCCGATACCTTTCTCCGGTGTTCTCTCATCAACTCGACACTGTCTCATCTCTCTCCTCGCCCAGCTCCTCCTGCTGTGCTAGAGGAGATCCGCCGACAACTCCGGGAGATGCGTTAGGAGTTGGACGCTGCCAAGCAGGCCCATTCGCTCTAGCATAAGGTGGAGCAGGGCATTCCCTTCTCCAAGGAGATCATGGAGGAAGTGATTCCCTCCCATGTCAAGCTACCCGCCATCGAGCCTTACCATGGGTCCTTCGATCCCGACGACCATCTCAGCAGCTTCCGATCGATCATGATGTTCCATGGGGCATCAGATGCGATCCTCTGTCGCGCCTTCCTTCCACCCTCAGGGGATCCGCTCAAACTTGGTTCAATGCCTTGAAGCCAGGTTCTGTTAGTTCATTTGATGAGCTGAGCCACCTCTTCATCAACCAGTTCGTCAGCAGCCATCGCCATCGGTGGAGATATGACTCCCTCTCCGAGGTCAAGCAGAGAGAGGGGGAGTCCTTGAAGAAATATATCGGCCGCTTCAATACGGCCATGCTAGAGGTGGACCACCTTAATCATGAAGTGGCCATGTCACCTTAGCAGGCGGAGTGCTAAAGGAGAGTGACTTTTACCTCGCGCTGGAGGTCAGCTACCCTCTGAACCTCTCCGACATGATTGCCCTGGCGGACAAGTACGCCAGAGTTGAGGAATCACGGAGGGCTGCCCACACCGAGATGACAAGGAAGAAGGAGTCCAAGGGCTCGGATAAGCATCGATCCGCCCACCAGCAGAGCCCACCTTGCCACCAAAGGGTTCTCAGCCGCCGCCAAGGAACCGCACCCGGAGCCCGTCTAGGAGGTTCAACCGGTTCACTCCGCTCACTGCCCCGAGGGCAGAGATCCTCATGGAGATAGAGCGCCAACTCCCTCGACCACCTCCTCTCCAAGGGAATGCAGCCCGAGAGACTCCGCCAAATATTGCCGCTACCATCGGGATCATGGCCACGACACCGAGGAGTGATGGCAACTGAAGAACGAAATTGAGAGGCTCATCCAGCGGGGTAGGCTGGACCAATTCAGGAGGGCACCCGAGGCAAGAAACGGGGGCGACCGCCAGCCTGAGCCCCAGTAGCCTCCTCCTCCAAATTCTCTGGTCGTTGGCCACATCAATGTGATCGAGCAGTCGGTTGTCCATCAAGCTGGCGGGACGATGAAGAAGGTTCAGCGAAAGAAAGCGCGGACCAACGAGCTCTCCTTCTCCGACAGTGACCTCCAAGAGATACAGTTCCCGCATGACGATGCGTTGGTTGTATCCCTCAATATTAACAATTATGATGTAGACCGCATCCTTATTGATAGTGGGAGCTCTATCAACGTTTTGTATCTTGATGTGTTTGTGAAGATGAAACTACTTATGGAGAATCTCCGAGCCATGGACTCCACCCTAATGGGGTTCACCGGCGATGTTATTACCCCGGAGGGGGTCGTGACCTTGACGGTCCACGCGGGAACTTGGCCCAGCGTTGCCACTGTTCATACAAATTTTTTGGTGACCAAGCTCGATCGCCCGACAATGTAATTTTTGGGAGACCCTGCCTGATGTTCCTTGGAGCCATTGTCTCCATCCCGCAGCTAGCAATGAAGTTCCCTACCGGATGGGGAGTGGGAGTAGTTCGAGGAAACCAAGCTGTAGCTCGGCAGTGCTTCGTCACCAGCCTTCAATCCAAACTATCCAAGGTTGATGAGCTAGACGCTCGAGAGGATTTTGCTGAGCAATAAGGAGAACCAGCCGAAGAGCTGGAGGAGGTACCGTTGGACGAAGCCCGACCTGACCGAGCCAAAAGGATCGGATTGCTACTGAAGGGGAAGCCCCGGTTGGAGCTGATTGACTTCCTCCGAAAGAATGCCGATGTCTTTTCCTGGTCCACCTCTGATATGCCTAGAATCAGCCCAAATGTTCTCGTCCACCATCTTAATGTTGACAAGATGTCCCGTCCTGTGAAGCCGAAGAAAAGGAGCTTCGCCCTGACCGACAGAGGGCAATTGAGGAAGAAGTCGACAAGCTCATCAAGGCAAATTTTATTCGAAGGTAAATTATCCCAACTGGCTGTCCAATGTTGTCATGGTGAAGAAGTCGAATGGTAAATGGCGGACCTGCATCGACTTCACCGACCTTAATAAAGCATGCCCGAAGGACAGCTTCCCTCTCCCTCGGATCGACCAGCTGGTGGATGCCACTTCCGGTCATCAGATGTTGACCTTCATGGATGCGTATTTGGGCTACAACCAAATCCGAATGGCGCCCTATGAAGAAAAGACCGCCTTCATAACCGACCGAGGTACTTATTGTTACCGCGTCATGCCTTTTGATCTAAAAATGCAGGTGCTACTTACCAAAGGCTGGTTAACAAAGTTTCAAGGAGCAAATCGGGCGAAACATGGAGGTATATGTGACGACATGTTGGTCAAAAGCAAAGAAGCATCCCAACATATTGAGGATCTTTCTGAGAGCTTCGCGACACTCCAAAAATACCAAATAAAGCTCAACCCAACAAAATGCGCCTTCGGTGTCAACTCTGGGAAGTTCTTGGGCTTCATGGTTTCTCAGCGGGGCATTGAGGCCAACCCGCAAAAGATTCAAGCCCTTCGGCAAATGGCACCCCCAGCATCTGTCAAAGAGGTGCAGCGCCTGACTGGAAGGATCATGGCCTCAATCGCTTTGTGGCTCGATCGGCTGAGAGATGTCTTTCTTTCTTTAAAGCTCTCCGATCTGCCAAGAATTTCCAATGGTCGCCGAATGTCAGAAATCATTTGAGGACCTCAAGAGATATCTCGGCTCTTCACCTTTCCTCAGCAGTCCGAATCTAGGAGAAGTGTTATTTATGTACTTGGAAGTTTCAGAAGGCGCGGTTGGCTCGGTGCTAGTCAGAGAAGAGAGCAAGACCCAAAAGCCGATCTATTATGTTAGCAAGCTGCTTCGAGATGCCGAGACAAGGTACACCCATGTTGAAAAGTTGGTGTTGGCCCTGATAACGTCGGTTCGGAGGTTGCGACCATATTCCAGGCGCATTCTGTAATAGTCCTCACCGATCAACCTATCAAGACGGTGGTCCGTCGCCCGAGACATCAGGGAGAATGGCCAAATGGGCTATCGAGCTAAGGGAGCATGATATCGATACCAACCTTGCCCGGCCATCAAAGTGCAAGTTCTGGCTGATTTCCTCCTCGAATGTACCATCCCGGAGGATGACTCCACTCCGGACTCCTCTGAGCATCCAAGATTAGACACCCTATGGCTGCTCCACATCGATGGGTCATCTAATGCCCATGGCTCTAGCACTGACTTGGTCCTCACCAGCCCAGAGGGGGCAACCTTCGAGTACGGCATTTGCATTTCCTTCCAGCTTCCAACAATGAAGCAGAATATGAAGCTCTACTCGCTGGACTCCGAATCGCCCGTGACCTTAAAGTGAAGAAGCTGAATGCCTTTATCGACTCTCAATTGGTAGCTGGCCATGTGCGGGGCGAGTTTGAGGCCTGGAAGCCGGGCATGATTCGGTACCTTCAACAGGTGCGGACTTGCTTTCCCACTTCTCTGAGTTTGAAGTCATTCAAATCCCAAGATCCGAGAATGCACGCACCGACCTATTGTCTCGGCTGGCAACTGCGGAGTTGATGGATTCCGAGCGGAAGTTTCCCTAGAGATTTGGAAAGGCCTAGCATCGCAGAGGCAAACCGAGTGATGCAGGTCGACCGAACCATCCTAGTTCGACCCCATTCTAAGGTATCTTAAAGAAGGGTCGCTCCCAGCCGACCAAAAGGAAGCAAGGAAGCTGAAAATGCAAGCCACCCACTACGTGCTGATCGACAACCAGCTCTATAAGCGGTCCTTCTCCATGCCGCTACTCAAATACCTTCGCCCATCCGAAGCTGATTATGCTCTCGGGAGGTACATGAGGGAATTTGCAACCATCTAGGGAGCCGGTCCTTATGCCACAAGGTGCTACGCCAAGGATACTATTGGCTCACCATGCAAAAAGATGCTGACAACCTCGTCCGAGCTTGTGACCCATGTCAGAGACATTCCAACATCCAGAGGCTCCCCTCCGCCAGTTTGGTCCCTATTTTCTCCGCTTGGCCTTTTGCTAAATGGGGGATGAATATTCTTGGCCCTTTTCCCCTCGCCACTGGACAGAGAAAGTTCTTGTTTGTTGCCATCGACTACTTCACCAAGTGGGTGAGGCCGAGGCAGTTGCCCAAATAATTGAAGCTCGAGCCAGAACTTTGTGTGGAGATCCATTATCTGCCGCTTCGGCCTTTCGCATACTATTATCACCGACAATAGAAAGCAATTTGATTACCCAAAGTTCTGAGGTTTCTGCGAGGAACATGGAATCTGCCACCGCCTTACGTCGGTAGGGCATCCTCAAGCCAACGGAGAAGCCGAAGTAACTAACGGACCCTGCTTCAAGGGATCAAGGCTTGGCCTACTAGAGCCCGGGCAGGTGGGCGGATGAACTTCACCATGTCCTATGGGCCTACCGCACCACCCAGGGAATCCCCACTGGCGAGACCCCATTCCAGATGGCCTTTGGCGTAGAAGCCGTCATCCTCGTGGAGATAGGGCTCCCTTCTCCACGAGTGGAGAGCTACTCGGAGGAAGCCAACGACGAGCAGCTCCACACCGACCTCGATCTGGTGGAAGAGATCAGAGAGAAAGCTTGAATCAAAGTAAAAAGTGGCTTGTTATCATGCATGCCTCCAGAGTCAAAGGAAAATCCTTCTCACCTAGCGATCTCGTCCTCAGGAAAGCATATGTCTCCAAGCCACTAGAGCAAGGAAAGCTGTCTCCGAATTGGGAAGGCCCCTATCAAGTGGCGGAAGTCGTCGGACCTGGCACCTACAAGCTCCAAGATCTGAGCGAAAAATCTATTTCTCGGACGTGGAATTCGGATAATCTCTGCATATACTATCAATAGGGTACGCTTTCTATAGACTTGCCCCATTTGCAACTTTGGCATATTGTTTTTATTAATCGCGGCATGACCACTACAATCGTTTTTTTGAAAAAGTCTTAATAGAAAATAGATGCTGCTTACGCATCCATTCTCGGCACAACCGAGCTATCTCCGTACCTCGGCTGGGCCGAGTCTTGAACTAAATCTTCATACCTCGGCTGGGCCGAGTCCTATTTTACAAATACTTGGTATGGCCAAGTACTCCCAGTGCGGCTGGGGACTGAGTGACCTCCAAAGCTCCATCCGGATTTAGGCAGCTTACAAGCCACAGCCGGACCGAGTGATCTCCAAGCTCCATCCAGATTCGGGCAGCTTACAAGCCTCGGTCGGACCGAATGGTAAAGAAAACTTCAATCAGATTCAGCCAGCTTACAAGCCCCGGTTGGACCGAGTGATCTCCAAAGCTCCATCCGGATTCGGGCAGCTTACAAGCCCCGACCGGACCGAGTGATCTCCAAAGTTCAATCCAGATTTGGGCAGCTTACAAGCCCCGGCCGGACCGAATGGTAAAGAAAACTTCAACCGGATTCGGCCAGCTTACAAGCCCCGGTCAGACCGAGTGATCTCCAAAGCTCCATCCAGATTCGGGCAGCTTACAAGCCCCGGTCGGACCGAGTGATCTCCAAAGCTCCATCCGGATTGGGCAGCTTACAAGCCCCGGCCGCACCGAATGGTAAAGAAAACTTCAACCGGATTCGGGCAGCTTGCAAGCCCCGGCCGATACCAAAGATTAAAAGCCTCGGCCAAAGCCAAAGTGCATCTCCATTCTTTATTAAAAGCCTCGGCCAAAGCCAAAGTGCATCTCCATTCTTTATTAAAAGCCTCGACCAAAGCCGAAGAGTGTCACTTATCAAAAATCTCGGCCAAGGTCGAGTGATAAGAACAAACATTTGGAGATAACAGCAGACACAAAAGTTGCAAAAATCCTCTTTTTCATTCATCGAAAAAAGGACAAAAAGAAAGAAAAAGATACATGAGCCCTCACTGGGCCTTATCATCTTCTCCGGGAGCCACCGAACCCTCCCCACGCCGAGCTGACTCGGCGACCTTTCGTCGAAGGGATGCTACTTCCCCTCCAGCCGGTTGTTGGCACGGCGAAGGAGCTGGACTTCCCTCATAGAAACGGCCAAATATTATTCGGCCGCCTTTTGGAGCCACTCGTGATCTGAACATTGACGCCAGGGCCTCCCATCGATGGTTACCGTAACGCGGTTCCCCTGGGACCCCCCACGGCCAATAGCACCGTGCTCGGCACCACGGTTGATCGCCCCTCACCTCCAGACGCCATCTCAGAACCCAGGAATTCTTGGGAGATCATCTGAAAAGATGACTAACGGAGGCATCCTTCTCATCCATATTTAAACTACTCCTGTGAACATTTCGATCGTTCGAGCCATTAATCTCAGCCCGTGAAAAATCGCCACGCGTCACCACCTCAGTGGGCGCTAGCGAGAAACGAAGAGTTCTGCCCCTCGTCAAAGAGGATCATTAATAACGTTGAGGCACTCAAGGAGCTCCCTCCTCGGGAATAGACTCCCTCTGATCTGCCGAACCATTCTTGAAGTAAATGTCCTTGAAAGTTTGCCAGACTTCCTCAAATCAGGCATCCTCGAAAAAAAAATGCAGAGGAAAGAGTGTATCATGACTCGCCCTCTTCGAGAGTGAACGATTTACCGGCTTCAGGCACCCCCTCCATCTCTCGGGTAGCTCCCATCCTCTTTGGTCGTCCGCACCTGAATCCACAGTTGCAGTATGGACCAAGTAAACTATCAAAAATCCTCGGCAACAACCGAGTGATATTCTGAAGCCTCGGCCACAACCGAGCAATATCCTTAAACCTTGTTAACACCCGAGTGATTTTCTGAAGCCTTGACTACAGCCGGGAGATATATTATCTGAAACCTCGGTCAAGTCAAATGGCATACCCTTAAAAAGTTATCTAAAGCAACTCCAGTCTAGACGAGTAATCTCTCAAACTCTCTAACGTGATGATACTTCAGCAGAAGTAAGCAAACTCTTTCTTCTCAGCCGTAAAGACATACGCGCTATCTCTTTCTGAAGAAATGCCAGCTTCATTCTACAAACGGGATCATGCTTATCGCATGAGTCCCCAAGACTGCCTAGGTCTACCTCTGATCCAAGTAGGGATAAACACTTTTCTCCACTGGGGACCGAATATTGGTCTTAGCAAAAACAAGATAGCAAGAACGCTGCCAAGATATGCTATGACACAAAAGCGTGATATGGGTGTAGCAACTCTCAAGCATAATCCCATCGAAAAAGAAGCAGATGCTAAAAGAAGAAAGAATAAAAGCTTTTTTATTTCTTCATCAATGAAAAAAGTTACAACCTCCAAAGAGGCGTTACAAGTGCATCATGGCATAGGAAATAAAAACGAGTAAATAGCTCGACTGGACTGCTTCAGCCAGCTTCGGTTAATAATGATGTTTCGGCATCTGACCCAAGAGATCAGACAACCAATCAG
This sequence comes from Calamus simplicifolius, assembly GCA_900491605.1. Lineage (NCBI taxonomy): Eukaryota > Viridiplantae > Streptophyta > Magnoliopsida > Arecales > Arecaceae > Calamus > Calamus simplicifolius. Next base: position 235,152 of record UESW01001317.1, read on the forward strand.
CTCGCCCTGAACCGCCGTTAAGGTCGAGCTGGCTTCCCACGGGTTCTCTGGATGAGCAAAGAGATCTAAGAACAGAAGGAAGACCGTGGATGCTGATGCTGAGGATGCGTCCCCCCAAGTGGATGCTGGGCTGCTGGACACTGCCCGACTGTAAAAAGCAGGGGACAAGCAGACTAGCACTGTTCTCAACTCTCTCTTCACAGCAAAAGATCCCCCAGCTGGATGAGCTAAGGGACCCAGCCCGAGGGAGAAGGAAAAGTCCGTGCATGCTACGGGGGCACATGTGCACTTCCTACCCTGCAACCCCCGCAGCAAACCACAAAGGACACACAGGAAGCGCGTATGTGCGCTCTCCATGTGATCTCTGTGGACCTCTTGTGCGCTCTCCATATGATCTCCGAAATTTCTCTCTTGAGAACAGTTTGCTCTTCAGCAACTTCTTCATCACCCCAACTATCTGGGAGAAATCAGCTTGCAAAAGGAAAGCTCATTCTCTCCACCCTCAACCTAGGGGACACCGACATCATGAAAACTCTCACAACTCACGGAGAAGAAAGCCTTGGGAGATAGCCTAACATGGCCCCCTCCTCCCATTTTATAGGCAAACAGACAGGGAGCAGCTATTAGTGGGAAGCCCCAAGATTAAAATGCCCTGGCCACACTACTATGCAGCATCCCAGGATGAAAAGAGTGCTCCTCGAAGCGCGCTAAACACATTACCCATCCATGACGCACGTCAAAGATTTTCCTTTGATCTCAAATCAAAAACCTTAAATGCATGAGATCGGCTGCAGGTCGTTGAGATACGGACAGGCCTGGGAAATCTCCTTCGAAAATGATGCCATCCAATGACGATCGATTGCTTGTCACGTACACTAAAAGACCGGCATTGGAAAAGACCAACGGAGTAAATGCCCCTGACAAAGGCAAAATACTCTCCAACAAAGCCACTCCGTATACCTCGGCTGAAACATACATATTTCTCCACTTCGGGCAAGCCAAGCTATCCAACCTCAGCTCTAACCTGGATACCCCTGCGATTTTTGACCATTTCCAGTCGAGCTATCCAATACTTCAGCAGGGCAAATTCCCTTGCCCACTTCAAGTGGGACTGGAACTATGTTCCTCGGCAGCACCGGACCATTTTATGCCTCGACCGAGCATGCTCATTCTCTACTCTAGACAAACCGGGTAATCCTTATATCTTGGTCCCGACCGAAACACTTATTCTAGCCCGAATTCAACCGACCTAAGAGCACGAATGAGTTATAATTCGTTCGCGGTCGGAGGAAAGCTTAAGGTAAAAGATTGGCCAGAAAGACAAACAAACAGAGGTGGAAAAACTCATTCATAAGAAATTTTGATCAGACTACAAGTCCCAAAAGCAAAAAAATACACAAATAACCCTCAAGGATCAGGGGCTGGATTAGTCTCAGCGGTATCCTCAGCAATACTCAGAGAGGCTTGGCTCACTTCGCCCACTTCAAAAGTCATCTATCCTTTGGCGGCAAGCTTGGAGTATCCTTCGAGAGCCGCGGCATCGCTAGAGCCCAAAATTGCATCAAGATCGACATCTGAGATATTTTCGTACTCGGCTTCTTCAATCCCCGGGGTACAGGCCTCAAAGGCTTCGACATCAAAAGGAGAGGTCTCATTTCGGATGCTCCCGAGATATTCTAGTACGGACCTCCTCCGCGCTAAGCTGAAAAGCCTCGGCACAAGTTGCATCTTGTTCGCCCCGAAGTATGGCGAGATGCCTTTTGGCCTCAACAACTTGGCTCCGAAGTGAGACAATTTGCTCCTCAGTCTCGGTGACCCACCCTTCGAGCCCTAAGCTCCTTTGTCGACTCGACGACAGTTTTCCTTGTAGGGTCTCTAATTGACTTCGGCCCACCAATTTCGCCTTCTCCATCTGCAAACACAGGGTTAACCGATGCAACAATAAGCCAGTAGGAAGATTAAAAAGATGATATCGTACCTCCTCCTCCTGCCGAGCTAATCTCCTGGTTAATGCCTCGATCTCGCCAAGGGCCCTTAGCTTGTCGGCCTTAACCAACTTGATCCTGTCCTTGAGGTCATTGATCCTCAACTGCCTGCTGCTGGCTTCTTCCTTGGACCGGGAGAGCTCATTATCAAGCTTGGCCATTTTCTCCTGATGCCATCTGATCCAGTCATCCTAGCAACAATGCAATGATTTAGCTGCCAGACCTTCTCCTCCGACTCGCCAAGCATTCTGTTCAGGCGATTCTTCTCGGCAGTTTCTCTCCCCAGCCAGTCTCGACTATCATCGAGCTGCTTCCTAGCCATTTTCATTTCTTCGGCATATCTTGATGTGACCCATGATAACTCCAAGCATATTTCGTCATACCTCGCCGAAGCCCATGTAGCTCCTTAACTTCGAGCCTTAATCTGGATACGTCATCGAGGGTGGCCTGATGCAATCCCCTCGCCCTTGCCAAGTTCTTATTGGCAGAGTCCAGGACTCACTCAAATCTGTCAGACGCCTCTGCTCGCAATCGGAGCTCGGTACTGACTCTCTTGGCCTGGACGCTGGTCCCTGTTGCCAAGTTCAAGCGCCAGCACAACGCCCTAGTGATCAAGCGCACTGTGAAATAAAACTCAAATAAGAATAAGGAAGCGCGGTCAAGTTAATCAGAAAGCGCCCACTACTCTGGAATAGCAACTTATCCGGGAGGTGTAAGACCTGGCTAGCTCCATGAGGGCGGAGTTGTTGATTTTAGGAAGGAGATGAATATCCTTCACTACGTTCCGCCAACCGAACACGGCGTCGATAAGATCCAAGTCTGCAAACTCGTTCATTGAGGGACCCGCGCTCGGATACAGCGCCGACTTCATCAGAGCAGAGAGTGCCTCCTCGATGGCCGGATCCGAACTCCCAGGCTGCCCATCTGAGGGATCAGTCTGGGCAACCTCAGACTGAGAAGCTTGCAATCTCCTAGCCTCCTTCAACAAAAGCCTGGCCTGCGATTCCTCAGATAACTCGGCCAGCCCAGACCTTAATGTTCCCGAGGCTCCAGTGGGAGAGGCTTCGGCTGGAAGGTCATCATCCTGCCCTCTTTCCTCACCCGAGGGACCTTCTTCAATCATCGGCGCCTACTCCTCCCCCGTGAGCTCCACCGAGGCCTCGATCTGTTCACCAGCTCCTCTGACCTCCTCAGGAGGAAGCTCTCCAGCAGAAAATTCTTTCCGAGCCTCTGTTACAGATGGCTCAACATTGCTGCCCTCTAATCCCTCGAGGGAGGCCCTTCAACGACATGCCGACCCTGAACTTCCATCAGAGCCTCGTCCGAGCTATCCACTATCTCCACCACCAAGGGATGAGGGATCTCGACCACCCTCTCTGGGTCCTCCTTTGCCCTCTGTTCCTCCGGCATGACTATTGCTCCCTCCTCCAACTAAGGGGACCCCTCTCTCACTGCCAGCTCCCCCACATCCTCTTTCCTCGATGGTAAAGAGCGCGGGCTAGCCCTGACTCGCCAAGCCTCTGGCGAGTGCTCTTCAGGAAGACGGACCTTCTTCTCAGGCTTACACCCTTCTGCGCTATCAGCCTCTCTCGAGCGCTTCCCAACTCTTTCTTTATGTGGCCCTCCAGCACAGATTTCTTGGCTATAAGTGCTCAAATAAAATCAATGGAAGGGAGAAAGAAAAGACTTACCTTGTACATCGATGGGGCTAAGTCCAGCAGAAAAAAGAGTCTCCTTCGATAGCAAAACATTGGCCGAGAACATTCGACCACCAAGAAGGACCCCTAGGTCCTCCTTCTCCCATTCGGATAGGGCTGGATGCGCATCCATATCCCTGACAGGATTTTTCCACCCCCGCAGAAAGCCAGAACCGATGTTCCCTTCGGCGATAAAGAATCAAACCTTTCATTCCTTTATGGATGATGGTTTATCCATGATCGTCCTGAATGACTTCCGAGGTCCAATATAGGACTACTCCGAGCTCCTCCCAGACATCAGGTGGAAACAAACACGGAACAGGGATAGAGTTGCTGTTACCTGAACCTGGTTACACATCGAGATAAACTCGATGATACTTCGTCAGCTGTTAGGAGCCACCATTGTCGGACAGATGTTATAGAACATCATGATCTCTTTCACTAAGGGGTGAAGGGGAAGTCGGAAGCCTGCCTTCAGGTTATCTTCATAAAGAATGATCCCGCCCTCCAGCTCTTGCGAGACCCTATGCTCGGGCTCCAGCAGCCATAAAATGATATCTGAGGGAATTCCATACTTCTGGCATATTCTTCCCAAATCTTCAGCAGCAATCTCTGAAATCAGGTCGCTAGACCTCACCATGCTGTTGGTTGAAAGAAACACCGAACGATGGTTGATCAAAGGAAGAAGGGGAACAAGATCCTCCAAGAAGGAACAAAAGGATACTGTGAAATTGAATGGCGCTGTTTCGACTTTGCTTTTCCCCGAAGGAAACTGCCTTAAAAAGAAGATAAGGTGTCTTAATCGGAACGCTCGAAACCGCCGTTGTAGGCACCGTAAAAATCGAGATTTGCTACGTGGCACTTCCCCAACCGTTGCCCTTATAAAGCAACAGATCCGTCCCGTAAAAGCAAGGCGGCCGTGCAGCAATAATTAGGGCATCATTGCGTAGGCTGTCAAATCCAAACCCACTCAGATCGTGCCACCTGGAGTTGTACTCCCTACGCCCGAACCTACGCTTCGAACTAGCGAGTGGGGGGCATGTGTTGAGGGGTAAAATCGCCGCTGCATTCATAATCGTGCAAGGTGTTAGGATCAACCCTGGCTCCCACTTATTGTGTGATACCTGCCAGAGATGAATCAGCCTCAGTGGATCGGGGGGCCTTAGCCCCCCAGCGAGCCAAGAACTCCCATGGCGCGGACTACATCTCTTGGCCTCAGCTATAACATCTCTCAGCCTCAGCCGAGCTATAACATCTCTCGGCCTCAGCCGAGCTATCCCCATCCCTCGGCCACAGCCGAGCTATTCCTATCTCTCAACCCCAGCCGAGCCATTCCTATCCTTATGCCCCGACCAGACCCAGGCACCTCTGCGGAATCCGGTGCAGGAGAGTTCAAACAAAAATCATACCCAAGAGTGGCCTAGAGTCCTGGAGCCTACACCGTCTCCGAATCCTAAGACACCAACTAGCTCTCCCAGCCATCGATCCTCTAACTAACGAGATACAAATCTTACTGACCTCATAACAAACTGGATTCGAATCCTATTGGCTTTTGGACCCACGATGCTCCCAAAGAATCAAGTGATCCTCTATAAATAGAACCGTCTCCCGGCTTCTCAGGTATGCACACTTGCCTACTGGCCTACTCTCCTTCTACCCCTGCTCACCCCTTCCCACCATTAACGCTCTGCTCAGAGCTCTCGAGAGGCCATCCCTGGAGAGACTCTTCAGCGAGAGCCTTCTCCTCATATTTGTTGATCGCTGATCCCTACTAACTTGAGCATCGAGGGTCTTTCGTGGAGGGCCACCCCCAATGCCTCTCGCGTGAATACTGTTTTGCAGGTCCGCCCAAGAGGAAGCCTGATCATGCCCAAGTTGAGGACAGATTTTAGCAGCAATAGGATAAAAGGATAAATGAGAATTTCGTGGAAGAAAGACATGTCTGAATGTCAACAGGGAATTTTGAAACAGTAAATAAATGAGAGGATATGCAGTTATTAAGATGAAAGGTGAAATTAATTTAAATAAAAATTTATTCAATAAATTAGTAAAAATAATTGAAGTAAAGAAAGATCATATTTATATAATTCAAATTTATGGAACAAGTTAAATCAGATTCAGATCAAGTTAAGATAAATTTTATTGATTCAAATTAAATCTAGATGACATATAAAATATTAAATTGAGACAGATTGAAATAATATAAGATCCCAATTTTGAAATTAATCTTAATTTATGGGTCTTCAAATACAGATCAGGTTGAAATCAATTAGGTTATGGGTTAACTTGACTCATTTAAAGCCTTATTAATTATAATTTATAATAGTAAATAATAAATAGATTGATTTTATATAATTTATGCCATTATATGATGTTTAAATTACTTCTCAATTCTCACCAGATAGTTTTGAAGAATGAAGTTAACAAGTTCATCACGGAAGATTATAGAGTTAAAACTCAATGAATTTATTTATGGCCTCATTCAGTGGAAACTAAACTTATTTATTCTTTTATTTTATGCCTGACTCATACTTTAATTTTTATATTTCTTTTATATTTAAAAAATCTAAAAGGAATTAGAGACATTTACGATTTATTATCCAACTGGCAACTTCTTTCCAGCTACTTAATCCTGATATATTAACGATATTGGTTTCATTTAATCTAATATAAAAGTAATAATCTATAGAAAGGTGTTGCTTCCCAAGGAGCAAAACAAACTCCGATGAGCTATTCTTGATAAGGCATGCATTTCGGACCCATTTAAATAGAGCGTTCCATTCTGCCTGATGGCAGACGTGATGCTACTTTCTTTCAGCTGGCGGTGATGATAACGCGTTGATAGAAAAAAAAGAACGATTACTGATTGCGATCGGCAGCTACCAGCGTTTATACTCAAGGACATTTTAAATTTAAAAAAAAATACCGTAGTGTTCCTTGGCATCAGGCTTTGAAGGGTCTATGATATCTCACAGCATCCCTTTCTTTCTGACCATCAAGAGATCCTGTGTTGTGATACTACTTTCTATATTGTGGACAACATTATAACTCTGCACAGCAAGAATGCTCACAGTCAAGAAGCCTGAACTTTCGAGAGAAGTGCTGACCCAAGCTCATAAATTGTAATAGTATCTTTTTTATTAGGCGACACGAGACTATGACAAACTTTTCTATCCAATATCATGATGTTCTCGTGTGAGGATCCAACGTGACCAATAAAGGTAGTCACGCCTAGTTTGGATATCACTTGTCTTTTTTTATTAGGCGACACGAGACTCTGAAGAACTTTTCTATCCAATTTTATGATGTTCTCGTGTGAGGATCCAACTTGATTGATAAAGGCAATCACGCCTAGTTTGGATATCACTTATCACAGATTCGTAGTTCAAAAGTTTATATTACCTCACAGCTTCCCTTTCTTTTTGCGTGTCGAGAAATCCATCTTCCTCCTTTGACCGTCTCGACGAAATGGCAATGATCGTAGATGCCTTTGTAGGAAGATATATTGACAAACTTTCAGAATTTCTAGAGGGAGAGATGTCCATGATGCTGGGCGTGGAGGATGAGCTCAGAAGGCTTCAGCGGAGAATGAGGAGGATAAGTGGCTTTATTGAATCTGCAGAGCGGAAGAGACTTCGGGAGGAAGGCATCCGTATTTGGGTAAGCGAGTTGAAAGATGTCATGTATGATGCTGATGACATTATTGATCTTTGTGAAGAGTGGATCGTCCTCTTTCTACCCTTGGAGCATAGCACGCATTCGACCAGCCCCAAGTCGTGTGGAGATGCGGAAGCGAGATGATATCCCTGCTGAAATTTCTGCAGCAGAATTTTGGATCTTGATCTTGGTAATCTTCCAGATTGATTAGCAACTAAGATTTTCCTTGGTTTCTTCCACCCCAAGATTGTAAGAGAGGGTCGTGGCCTCTCTTCTTCCTCACGTAAACCTTCAGATCTGATCCAGAAAATCAAGAGACGTTGCCCAAGAAGAAGGTGCTGCTAGGGTTTCTTCCTTCTCCTTCTTTGAGAGAGGTGGCTCCAAGAAGATGGCTAGGGCAGAGATGGCAGCAATAAAACCCTAGAAACCTAGGGCATCTATATGTGAGAAAGAGAGGAGGAGAAAGAGAAGGGATAGCTTATTCTAGGAAGAAAAGGGTTTCTTTCATTCATCTATAATCATCATCGTTACATGACTATATATAACCCATCCCCATGACGGCCACCAAAATAAAACCAACACCACACATGAACTGGTGCCTTATTATATTGATAATAAACCCTAAAAAACTCCCTTGGACCAATCCACACCTTGGGCCCAAACCCAGCCCAATGATAGACTAGCTCCCACAAGACCCAACAACCTGGGCCTTAACCCTGTGGAGCCTACAAACCTCCACCCTAGGATTTAAGCTTTGGAGTACCATACCAGGCTCTACACTTTGTATGATCGAGAGCAGAAAATTATTGGAAGGTCATCCGTCCATGGTATGTCATCCTCTATCTTTATTTTCCTGCTTCAGCTGCATCAAGTTCCGACATGAAATTGGTAGAAAAATTAGAAAAATCAATAACAGGCTAAAAGAGATTGCAGAAAATGAAGTACTACTATCTAAACTGGAATACTACGTGCAAGACGTTCGTGAGAGTAGAATAAATCATCGTCAGACTTTTCCTAATGATGTTAAGTCTGATATTGTAGGGACACAAATTGAAGAGGCTACTCGGAATATTGTGAAATTGTTAATTAAAGAAGATAATAAAAGATATCGCGTTTTGGTGATTGATGGAATGGGTGGAATTGGTAAGACCACTCTTGCTTCTAACGTATACAACGATCAAAGGATCAAAGAGAACTTTCCTATACGTGCATGGGTGTGTGTTTCTAAGGATTTTTCAGAGATAAAGCTTCTCAAAGAGATGATTAGGAGCATAGGTGGAAATTATAGGGAGGCTGAAACTAAGGCAGAGCTCATACCCTATCTTTCCTCTATTCTTGTAAAAAGATTCTTTATTATATTAGATGATATGTGGAGTTCGGATGTATGGGAGGATTTGCTTAGATGTCCTTTGGAAAGTGCAACAGCTAATGGTAGGATTATGATCACCACTAGGAACAGAAATGTGGCAATACATATAAGAGCAGATGTCCATCATGTTAGTAAAATGGATCCTAACACTGGGTTGGCATTACTTTGCAAGAAAGTCTTTGGAGATGATGATGTGGAGGAGGAGGAGATCAATAATTTGAGAGGAATCGGGATTAAAATTGTGAAAAAAATGTGATGGTCTTCCTCTTGCAATCAAAACTACTGCAGGAGTTTTAAGATCAAAAGAGAAAAGCAGCTTAGAATGGGATAGGGTTCTCAAAAGCAATACATGGTCAATGAGCCAACTTCAAGAGGAACTCTCAGGTGCCCTATTTTTAAGTTATCAAGATTTATCTTCGGATCTGAAAGTGTTTTCTTTATTGCTCGTTATATCCTGAGGACTCTTTAATGCAAGACAAGGATCTTACACGTTACTGGATGGCTGAAGGTTTTGTAAAAGGAGCACAAGGAGATACACTTATGGAAGAATTAGCGGAGGAATACTATACAGAGTTAATTAGAAGGAATCTTTTACAAGTAGTAGATGGGACTGAGGATAGTTGGTGCACAATGCACGATGTACTACGTTCCCTTGCTATCTTTTGATAGGGGATGAGAGTACTTCCTGTAGCAATGACCAATCACCTAACATAAATCCCTTGGTTAAACTTCGTCGCTTGTCAATGGTAAACATGAAGGAGAGACTCCCTAATGTGATAAAACAACAAACCTGTTTGAGGACTCTAATGCTTCGAAGGAGTTGCGGGATAAAGATGATCGAGAATGAACTTATTGAGAACCTGCGTCTTCTACGAATCATAACCATAAATGACACAAGACTTGAGAGTGTTCCAGACTCGCTAGGAAATTTATTACACCTCAGGTATCTAAATCTTGATCAGACAAAAATTAGAGAGCTGCCAGGGTCCATTGGATGCCTTGTAAATCTGTAGATAAAACCTATCAGGTTGTCAATTCTTGCATAAACTTCCTAAGACCATTACAAAACATTGCAATCTAAGATGCCTTCAGTTAGAAGGAACTCCACTGACTCATGTACCAAAAGGAATAGGCAAATTGAAACATCTTAACCATCTCCAAGGATTTGTGGTTGGCCATGAGGACACGGTGCACCAGACGAGGAGGGGTGTGATCTGGATGAGCTACGATCTCTGTCCCAGCTGAGAGTCTTGCAAATAGATAGGTTGGAGGTGGCAAAAGCAGGATTTCTGGCACTTGCAAATTGTCACTTTTTGAGGACATTGATTTTGTATTGTAAAATAGAAGTTATCCAGGATATTCAAGATGAAGCAATCCAGAGAATTAATGAGACATACGAAGAGTTCTCTCCGCCATCCACCCTGCAGACGCTTGAGATCCATTACTTTTTTGGTACTGGATTTCCTAGATGGATGATGTCCCCTTCATTGGATGCCTCTTTTCCTAACCTGGCAAAAATAGTGCTCTCTGATTGTACGTCATGCCCACAGCTACCTCCACTGGGCTTATTGCGCCAGCTGAAATTCCTTTACATTGATGGTGCAAATGCAATCACAACCATCGGACCTGAATTTCTTGGCCCCCGTGCATCGTCGGCATCGACAGCATTTCCCAAGCTTGAAGTGCTAAGGTTTGCATGCATGGAAACTGGGAAGAGTGGTCGTTTGCGAAGGGGGTTAGCGAAGACAGAAGAGAAGCCCCTAAGCTGCTGCCCTATCTCAGAACCTTGAGTCTTTTCATTTGTCCCAAGCTGAGAGCTCTTCCAGAAAACCTACGGCATGCCATCAGTTTACAAGAAATGCACATTAGTTTGGCCAACAAGCTCACAGAAATTAACGACCTCCCCTCTCTGACAGAAGAGCTCTCAATCTAGGGAACTCCAATGTTGGAAAGGGTATCCAACATTCCCTCATTGAATTATTTGCGTATAAGAGATTGCCCGAGGTTGCAGCATGTGGAGAATCTCGATAAGTTGCAATACTTGACATTATATCTCTCTCAGAGAAGTCTACCACTAATGATGATGGACGGACACCACGCCTCCCGGAGTGGCTATTGGGGCTACTCGGCCAGCATCAAAATGCTCAAGCTTCTCTCCAGAATTTAAGAAAATTTCACTTGGCATGCAGCATGCCACTCCTTAAGACCTTTCACAAGGATGGCCACAATTGGCCCATTATTGAGTGGATCCCCGAGGTCATGATCGAGTATTGTGGACCGAACAACCACTTATATATTCAATATACCAAGGCCCCTCCCACCTTCGAAACCAACATTGGGGAATGAGAAGAATCAGAGACTAAAAGCATGGATCTGCCATCACTTCTTCTTTGGCTAGGTAATTTCTTCTTCCGTTGCATATTAGTTCCATTTTTAATCTCTCTAGCACCTTTAAATTGGTTAGTATATTGCTTGTTATATGATAATCTTCTCTTTCCCCAGGTCCCACTGCTCGCATTTCTTTCTCAGGAACGGAGGACCAACGTGCTCAGCATTTTGCCTTTTCCCCCTAAATGGTTCTTTTGTTTGGTTTGAATTTTTGCGTTGAGTTTATTCTCTCTCATATAATTGCTGTTTCCAGGTGTATTTTGATATATTTGTAATTTTGTTTCCCTTCCTTTTTTTATTTTTAATGATATTATCATTCGCTTGCGTGTAACTCTCAGAATTTATGTTCAATAAATTACCATTTCTCTGGCTCCATCGCTGATATTTGTTTCTCCTTAGTCTTCGAGACCAGATTGATTTTTTTTTCAGAAAATAAAGAAGCCAGAAACTAGATCGACTTGAATTACTATAATTAAGGTTGATATGGGTTGTGACACCCGGTTAAAAAAAAAAAATCACTTGTGATGACGCCTGATCACCGGTCTTGAACGTCAGGAGAAGAGAGCTACTTAATCCGCGGTCCCACGCCCGATCGGATGCCCTGCAAAAAGTTCCAAGACCGGAAGGATGCTTCGATGGGGACCCTCCGATGCTCAAGTCAGTAACCGGGGTCACAGCTGAGGGAGAGCTCAGACGAGCTCTAGGGAGAAAAATGAGTCCTCAAAAAAAATGGGGGGAATCCCTTTTTGGGTATCAGGGTAGCAAATGTATGAGTTTGCGTACCTTGTTCCTGAGTGGACTTACCCTTTTATAGGGGGTTGACACATGCACAACCACATGGAGTTCCGTAAGAAAGAAATGTTCGCGGGGTTCGTGGGATTGCTTGAATTTGGGCTGGTTGGTGGGTCATGTCCCATCGGATAGGAGAAAATGGCGGTTGGTGAGCTACGTCCCATCAGTCAGTGGGGCTGATAGGTAGTTAGGTCTAGTCCCATCAGCGGCGTGGCCAGTGGGTAGTTGGGCGTGGGAATGCCAGGCGGTGCGGGTCAGAAGGACGGTGGCGTGAACAGCCAGGACCGTTCTTGGGCCGACTTGGGACAACCTCGACCCTCCTGAGGGCACCGAGGCCATGCAGGACCGACTCGACCGACCTGAAGATGCCGAGGTGGGGCCGGCCAGGGAAGGTCGAGGCCGACTTGGCCGACTTGGAGATGCCGGGATAGAGCGGGGTCGACCAGAGAAGGTCGGGACCGACCTGGCCGACTTGGAGATGCCGGGGCCGAGCGGGGCCGACCAGAGAAGGTCAGGGCCGACCTGGCCAACTTGGAGATGCCGGGGCCAAGCGAGGCCGATAAGGAAAGGTCGGGACTGACCTGGCCGACTTGGAGATGCCGGGGCCGAGCGAGGCCGATCAGGAAAGGTCAGGGCCGACTTGACCGACTTGAAGATGCCGGGGCCGAGCGGGGTCGATCATGGAAGGTCGGGGCCGACTTGGCCAACTTGGAGATGCCGGGACCGAGCGGGGCCACTTTAAGATTTTGATTTTTTCATAATTATCCCATGGCTACGTCAGCCATATCAACTTGCATGCTGAACTCTCTTCGGTTTTTGTGAACGTTCCGTGATGAACGACGAGGACGATCGATCGCTAGCGAAAAAAGTGAGAACAAAAATTTTAAGTGTTGCCGCCGGGATCCGTCCTCCGACTCGGACGCGGTCGATCTCCTGGTCTAGGCTTCCTCCTGGACGGACCTGCATAGAAGTCCTCGCGCAAGAGGCATTGTGAGTGGCCCTCTGCGGAAGACCCTCCGATGCTCAAGTCAGTGGGGGGATCGGTGATCAATAGAAAATGAGGAGGTGGATCTCTCCGGGGAGTCTCTCCAGGGACGGCCGATCGGGAGCTCTAGGGGAGCGCCGACGAGCAGCGGGGGAGAGTCAGAGAGTGAGTGTGAGCCGGGAACAGTGAGCGCATACCTGAGAGAATCTGGGGGTGTCGTATTTATAGGTAATCACCTGGATCTTGGGCGCCTTTTGGAAGGTTCGAAGGTTGTTAGGATACGGGAATGAATCGAATCAATCCGTTGCAAGGACGGTGGGATCCGTATCTCGTTCGTTGAGGGATCGACGGCTAGGAGAGCTCTTTGATGGCCTGAGATCTGATAGATGCGTAGGTCCCGGGTGGTTATATTAGGTCCTAGACCACTCTCCAACATGATTCTCCGTTTTGGATTCTGTTACGATAGGTCTAGGCTCTCCCGCGTCAGGTTCCGTGAAGGTGAGTATCGGATCATGGATCGCTCAATGAGGTCGGGCTGTAGGTAGTTCGGGAAAAGTGAGCCGTGGGAGGCCCAGGGGAGCCGAGCTATGGAAGCCCGGAGGAAGCCGAACCACGGGAGGCTGGGGGAAACCGAGCTATGGGAAGCTCGGGGAGGCCGAGCTATGGAAGCCCGGAGGGAACCGAGCTATGGAAGCCCGAAGGAAGTCGAACCATGGGAGGCTCGGGGAAACCGAGCTATGGGAAGCTCAGTGTTGATCCATTTATTGATTTTGATGATTAATAAAGGATTTGAGTATATTTATTTGATTACTAATGGATTTTATAAGTGTTTCAGGACTTAAAATTTATTTGATCAATTTAAAAGAATTAAGAAATAAATTTTGAATCAAATACAAATCAGAGATTTCAAAGTTTCAGAGCTTGGAGTCGACACCTAGAAAATCTGGAGCCGACCCCATGGCCAATTCAATTTTAATCTGATTTTTGTTACGATCCAGAGCCGACACCTAGAGTTTCGGAGTCGACACTTACAGTGTCTGTAGCCGACTCCGATGCGGGGACAGAACACTTGTTTTTGAGCATCCTAGAGCCGACACCTACAGTATTCGGGAGCCGACACCTGACGATGGCGAGCCGACACTTACTTTTTTGGAGCTGACTCCTCAACGAACTCAAAAATTTCTATTTTTGGTAAAACGATCTGGAGCCGACACCTGAAAAGTTGAAGCCGACTCCAACCTGACTGGGACAAAAATTTAAAATACCAGATCAGCTCTAACGGTAATATTTCCTTTTTACCTAATTTCTAATAGATATATTTTGTTTCCAGGTACACTCCAACGGCTAGTTTCATCCCAAAAATGGATCGAAGAAAATCTATAAAAAGGAAAAAAAATACTCGTTTGAAAAAGAGAGAAGAAAGTGAGACAGAAAATTAGAAAATATTTTAAATCAAAAATTCGAGAAACCCTGAGCCTGAAATCCAAGAGAAAAGCATTCAAACTCAAATCCTTCCACTCCAAAAAGCTCAAAGAGGAATCCAATGCGCCCCAAATCAAAAATCGGTGGATTTCCCAAATTAAAGTAAAAGCTCTGTTTCTTCCATTTCCAATCTTCTCAACTGCAACGACTGTAAGGGATTAAAGCTGAGGCTTGATTCATCATTCCAAAGGGAGAAGAAGAAAAGAAGAAAAGAAGAAAAGCTCAAAGCCAAACAACTTCAAATCAGGCTTTTCTAAACTTGTTTACTTATTTTTGAATATTTGCTCATTGAGGAGCTGTGTATCTTTGAAAAACTATATTCTTTTGTTTGTGCCTAGTTCAATCAAAGGGATTGAACTAGTGGAGGTTGTATACCTCGGGTCAAGCTAGATTAGCTTGAGTTTAGGGTTGTGTGCTGGTGAGCCCGAAAAACTGGCTGGGTTCGTTGTGATCCCGGGTAAAACAACAAGTTTGGGTTGTGAGCTTGTAAAACAACTCGGCTGTAATCGAGGAGATTATAGTGTGGACCCAAGTGGATCTTGGGAGTGGACGTAGGTGTTGGATACACCGAACCACTATAAAATCTTTGTGTTTGTCGTGCTTCTATTGTCTCTATCTCATTGATTGTGCTTTATATTTGCATTGCATCTACTTTCATTCATCTTAAGCAAACAATTTTTTTTAAGAGGTTAAATTTTTTAAAGAACCCAATTCACCCCCCCCTTCTTGGGTTGTCATCTGGGCCAACAATTGGTATCAAAGCAAGTGCTCATTAGATTTTGATCACACGATCAAGAGCTAAAGATCCAAATGGCTGCTCATGTTGGATCATTTGCCGAAGATCATTCTACGAATAGACCTCCCCTATTTAATGGTTCCAACTATTCATATTGGAAAGCAAGAATAAGGATATTCATTCAAGCTTCTGATTATGAATTGTGGGGTTTATAACTAATGGACCTAGTACACCCACACACATTGTTGATGGCACTATTGTTCCTAAACCCGAAGGGGATTGGAATGATAATGATAGGAAAATGGCACAGCTCAATGCTAAGGCCATGAATGTCTTGTATTGCTCTTTAGATGCTAATGAATTTAATAGAATCTCTATATGTAATTCCGCAAAGGAGATTTGGGATAGATTAGAGGTTACCCATGAGGGTACCAATCAAGTTAAAGAATCTAAGATCAATATTCTAGTGCACAAATATGAATTATTTAGCATGGAACAAACTGAAACTATAGCATGCATGTACACTAGATTTACTGATATTGTAAATGGTTTGAAAAGTTTAGGCAAAACATATTCTAACTCTGAACTTGTTCGTAAAATTCTCAGGTCACTTCCAAGAACGTGGGAAGCGAAGGTGACAGTAATCCAAGAAGCAAAGGACCTCAATACCTTACCCTTATAGGAGCTTCTAGGATCCCTAATGATCCATGAATTGACCATGAAGTAGCACATAGAAGAGGATGTGAAAAAGAAAAAGACCATAGCTCTTAAGGCTGCTGAAAGTGAGGAGAGCTGTAGTGAAAATGATGATGATGATGATGATACAGCTCTTCTAGCAAGAAAATTCAAAAAATTTATGAGGAGAAAGAAACCCTTCCACAAAAAGAAATTTGGAGCTAAGATGGAAGGAGAAAAAGAAAAAGATAAGGACAAGGACAAAGAGAAAGAGCCCTTGATTTGCTATGAATGTAAGAAACTGGGGCATTATAGATATGATTGTCCTCAACTGAAAAAGACTTTTAAGAAGAAGAAGAAAGCCTATGTTGCAACCTAGAGTGATAGTGATGAATCTTCTTCAGAGGAAGATCAAAAGGAAGTTGCAAACATTTTCTTTATGGCAAACGACGACAGTGAGGTAAGTTCCGAAAATCCTTGTGATGACTTTGCTTTTGATGAATTGTTTGATGCTTTTAATGAACTTGTTGGTGATTTCAAAGTTTTGAAAAAGAAATATAAGTTTTTGAAAAATAAAAATTTAACTTTTATTAAAGAAAAAGAAAATCTTAATAATGAAACTAAAGTGCTGAAATCTGAAAATGAAAATCTGTCAAAAGAAAAAGAATCAATTTCCAATGAAAATGATAAACTAAAGAAGGAAGTTGATAAATATAAAAATATTGTTGATAAATTCACTTATAGTTCTGAAAAACTTAATTTATTGTTAAGTAATCAAAGAGCTATATATGATAAGGCTGGTTTAGGTTATAGACCTAACTTAAAGCAAAAATTTGTCAAAAACTTTTTTAGAAAGGAACAAAACAATGATAATGTTACATGTCATTACTGTAACAAGAAGGGACACAAAGTTTTTGAATGCAATTTTAAGAAAATTGATAAGAAGTTAAATAATAAAGGAAAGAAGATATGGGTTCCCAAAGGAACAGTCTTTTATGCTACTAACCATGAAGGACCCAAGAAGGCTTGGGTACCTAAATATAAGACTTAATTATTTTTGCAGGAGTGTCTTGTGGCCAAAAGATCAAAGCGAAAGTGGTATCTCGATAGCGGCTGCTCAAGGCACATGACGGGTGATAAGGATCAATTCATCACCCTTGAAAGCAAAAGAGGAGGAGTAGTTACATTTGGTGATAATGGCAAAGGCCAAATCTTGGGGTTTGGTAACATTCAAATAACTCCCTCCACATATATTAAAAATGTCTTATATGTTAATGGTTTGAAACACAATTTAATTAGCATTAGTCAATTATGTGATAAAGGTTTTAAAGTATCATTTGAATCTTCTATATGCACAGTTTCTAATCCCATTGATAATAGCATTGTTTTTATTGGAAATAGAAATGGTAATGTATACTTGATTGATTTAGACAATTTGTCTACTAGTAATCATTGCTTAGTTGCTAATAGTGCTAACATGAATGATATTGGTTGGTTGTGGCATCGTAGATTAGGTCATGCAAGCACACACCTTATTTCAAAATTAATTAGAATGCATTTAGTAAAAGGACTTCCACAACTAGATTTTGAAAATAATAAAATTTGTGATGCATGTCAATTTGAAAAACAAACTAGAAATTCTTTCAAAACTAAAAATATTGTTTTCACTTCTAGGCCTCTTGAACTACTTCACATGGATCTTTTTGGACCTACTAGAACCACAAGTCTAGGAGGAAAAAATATGGTCTTGTGATTGTAGATGATTACTCTAGATACACTTGGGTATTGTTTTTAGCTCATAAGGATGAGACCTTTCAATTATTTCTGAAATTCTTCAAGAAGGTCACAAATGAGAAAAACAACACCATAGTGTCTCTAAGAAGTGATCATGGCACTGAATTTGAAAATCATTTATTTGAAAACTTTTGTATAGAAAATGGCATTCATCATAATTTTTCAGCACCTAGAACACCGCAACAAAATGGAGTAGTTGAAAGGAAAAATAGAACCTTAGAAGACATGGCCCGTACCATGCTATGTGAAAGCAACCTACCAAAATACTTTTGGGCGGAAGCTATAAACACGGCATGCTACATTCTTAATAGAGCTCTAATTAGGCCAATCATTAAGAAAACACCTTATGAACTATGGAATAATAGAAAACCAAACATAAGTTATTTTCATGCTTTTGGTTGTAAGTGTTTCATTCATATAATGGCAAAGATAATCTAGGAAAATTTGATGCAAAATTTGATGAAGGCATTTTCTTAGGATATTCAACATCTAGTAAAGCCTATAGAGTATTTAACAAGAGAAACTTAATTGTAGAAGAATTTATTCATGTAATTTTTGATGAATCTTTAGCATCAAGTTCTGAAAAGATTGATGATGAGGAAGATACAAACATTCTAGAAAGAGATATTGAAAAATTGAATATAGATGTATCTTCGAATCATGGACAAGAAGCTAAAGATAATGATTCTCCTAGTGTTGATGTTGTTGATGCAAATCATAATGATATAGATCTACCTAGAGATTGGAGATATGCCTATGGTCATCCAAGAGAATTAATTATAGGTGATCCATCTCAAGGAGTAAGAACTAGATCATCAATGAGAAACATCAATAATCATCTTGCATTTGTATCTCAAATTGAACCTAAAACTATTGAAGAAGCAGAAAAAGATAATAATTGGATGTTAGCTATGCAAGATGAATTAAATCAATTTACTAGGAATAATGTTTGGACTCTTGTAGATAGACCTAAAGAACATTCTGTTATAGGATCAAAATGGGTATTTAGAAATAAATTAGACGAAAATGGCATAGTAATTAGAAACAAAGCTAGATTAGTTGCAAAAGGATATAATCAAGAAGAAGGAATTAATTTTGATGAAACTTTTGCACATGTAGCTAGATTTGAAGCAATTAGATTATTACTTGCATTTGCATGTCATATGCATATCAATTTATTTCAAATGGATGTTAAAAGTGCATTTTTAAATGGATTTATAAATGAGAAGTGTTTGTTGAACAACTGATAGAGATATAGACTAAAAGATATGCTTTATGTTATGTCTTTACATTTTAATGAGAATTCATTTTGAGCAATGTGTGCCATTTACTATATATGTGCATGTGTCTAGTATTTACAAAGAGTATTTGATCTAGTGTGTAGAGTACGGCTTACACACAGAAGACTAGATCATCGGTTCTTTTGGAATATAAATTTATTGTTCACAGTTTTAGATGGAATTGGACGCACCATCAGTAGAACTGTAGCACAAATTTTTAGTAGGTCTGTCTTAACTACGGGGAATGGTTTATTCTAACTATTTATGCTAGTACACTTTGTGTGCATTGAACAGGACCTAGTTGAGTTAATTATTTTATACTGACTTTATAAAATAATTTAAAACTCATGAATATTATGATTACTTATGCTCTTAATCTGAATTCTATTTCTAGACACGTGTATGTAGTGATTATTGCTTTGATTACACATAGAGTGAGATTCTAGATGAGTCAATTAACTCAGTGGGTTGGGCAATAACATTATATATATGGTGAATATTAATAGTTGAAGGAATCCACGTCCTGTTAATTTGGATTGATGATATCCCCTTGAGAAAGCTTATAAGTTTTGATTATATCAAATCTTGCAAGTGGATTTTGAATCCGATACATCAAATAAGTTAAGTGGATAAGTCTCAAGGATAATAACAGCCAATTAAATTATATTATCAGTATTTAAATTTAATTGGTGGATATCTGTAATCTTAACGTGAGGAGATAATAAGTATTTAATATTAAGGCTCGAAAATATAAATTCGAATGTGATTAGGAGTACAATTATAATTCTTTAGTGGAATGAATTGTAATTTACGTAATTGAATCCTAACCCAGGATATGATTGAAAGATTTAATTACGTGGGAAGTCCTTTTCATATTTGCCTATTGGTCCCTGTTGTAGCCCTATAAATACCCTCTCAGTTGGTTGCTAGGGTTAACATTTTTAAGGAAAAAGAAAAACAAGAAACCCTAGGTCGGCCGAGAGATCCCACCATCTTGTGAGAGAAGGAAGGTATTTTCGGGAATACGGCGGAAGGCTAAAAGGTTGAGGTCGAGCAATCGAATAAAAGTATTCCAAGATTCAAATCTAAGGTATGATCTTATACTCATAGATTAGAACGGTAAAAAATTTTTGTATTACTCATATACGCTATAGCCGTGATCTTGGGGGTATTCCGTGCTCCCCAACAACAACTACCTGGTTTTGAAGATCATGAATTTTCAAATCATGTTTTTAAATTACACAAAGCACTATATGGCTTGAAACAGGCACCTAGAGCTTGGTATGAAAGATTAAGTAAATTTTTAATTGAAAATAATTTTTTAAGAGGAAATATTGATAAAACATTATTTTTGAAAAGAAAAGATAAAGATTTATTAGTAGTACAAATATATGTCGATGATATTGTATTCGGTGCTACTAACAACTTGTTATGTCAAAAATTTGCTAAGTTGATACCAGGTGAGTTTGAAATGAGTATGATGGGAGAACTCAACTTCTTCCTAGGACTTCAAATCAAACAAAGCAAAGAAGGAATTTTCATCAATCAAGCCAAATACACAAAAGAACTGCTCAAGAAGTTTGGAATGGAGTCAATCAAGCCACTTGGAACTCCTATGAGTCCTTCGTGCAAATTGGACAAAGATGAAGATGGTAAGAAAGTAGATCAAAAATATTATAGAGGTATGATTGGATCTCTTCTTTACTTAACAGCTAGTAGACCAGATATTATGTTCGCAGTATGTTTATGTGCTAGATTTCAATCTGAACCTAAAGAATCTCACTTAATTGCTGTAAAAAGAATTTTAAGATATTTAAGTGGAACTAAAAATGTAGGTTTATGGTACTCTAGAGACTCAACCTTAAATTTAATTGCATATTCTGATTCTGACTATGCTGGATGTAAATTAGATAGAAAAAGCATAAGTGGTGCATGTTAATTCTTAGGATGTAACTTAATCTCTTGGTTTAGCAAAAAGCAAAATTCGGTTGCATTATCAGAGTATATTGCAGCTGGAAGTTGTTGTGCTCAAATCCTTTGGATTAAGAGGCAACTTGAAGATTATGGCATAACCCTTGATAAAATACCAATTAGATGTGATAACACGAGTGCAATAAATTTGACTAAAAATCAATTCAACATTCAAGAACAAAACACATTGAAATTAGATATCATTTCATAAGAGAACATGTAGCTAATAATGAAATCTGTCTTGAATATGTTAATACAGAGGAACAATTAGCTGACATATTTACAAAACCCTTAAATGAAGAGAGATTTTGTTATCTTAGAGGTGAATTAGGAATATGTGACCCTTTAGAGTGATTTTGAAACCCTAAGGAATGAGAATCTAGATTTCTATAAATTTCTTGAAAATCCTCTCACAATTTTAAGGACAAATTATCTAGTCATTTGAGCTATTTGATCCTTGATATTTCAAAGATTTTTTGAAATTTTTATTGAACTCTTTTTGACAAGTTTCAGTCATTTGAATCTCAATTATTTTTTTCTGAAACTGTCTTTGGAGTCGACACCTCAGAATGAGGAGTCGACACCTCTGACTGTGTCGCTCTCGGTCCTTGACCTTGGAGCCGACACCCGTATAAGTGGAGCCAACTCCAGTTCGAACGCTGACTGTGTTAACGATTTGGAGTCGATACCCAATTTTGCGGGAGTCGACACCTGGGATTCCAAAATTGATTTATTAGGGCAGAGTCGACACCTCATCATTTCATAACTTCTAAAATCCTAACCAAAATCCTCCAAAATTCTTCCAAAACTTTCCCACCTCTAATTCCATCCAAATCGAAACTTCCCAAAGATCTAATGGCACCCAAAAGGAGGGAATCAGTGGTTGGAGCGCCGGTGACCACAGGAAAATGGTCTGCACGTCGTCCGCTCATGAGCCGACTCCAAGCAGTGATTCGTCCATAGATTCAGACAACCCCAACACCTCTTCCACTTAGGTAGATACCTTAGCCGGGAGGGTTATCACAATGGGGAGAAAGATTGATTTTGACCTATTTGAAACCGAGGGTTTTTCAATCGGTAGGCAATTAAAGCAAATGGGCTGGGATAAGCTCTGCTCTCTAGATGTTCCCACTTATCCAGCCTTAGTAAAAGAATTTTATTTTAATTTGGCTAGAGGTGATGGCGGTTTAGTTAGCTCAGTAAGAAATAAGAGGATTCACCTAACTTTTCAAAAGCTTGGAAACCTCCTTAGCATCCCAATTACCGGTTTAGCAGCTGACATGCACAGTGATAGGTCAGTGGCTCTTTCGAGGATGTTAGGAAGGGAAGTGACAGAGTTTGAGGAGATAAGAGCTAATCAGTTGCCCTTGGAATTGAGATTATTACACAACATTTGCAGTAGAATTTTGTTTTCGAAGACCGGTCGGTTTGAGTATGTCTCGGAGTGAGACATTATTGTTATGGATAGTGTTTTGACTGGACAGCCAATCAACCTTGCAGCTATGATGATATTTTATATGGCGGAAGCTGGAGGAAGGAGAAGATCATCCCTACCGTATGGCATGGTGCTTACTATGATTTTCAGAAGCCAAGGGGTTGTAATTCAAGAGAATGAACCATCTAAGAACCTGAGTTACACCGACTACTATAGTTTGGCAACATTGCATCGGATGGGTTTTGCTAAAGTGAATGGACAGTGGGATAGGAAAGGACACCTTGATGAGAGAGACCCTATGCCGAGAGTTTCTGAGCCTTGCGAGGCTGGACCATCAGTTAGGGTTCCTTCTCCACAGCCTAGGAGTCCCATTCCTGCTCCTGCACCTGCACATGTTAATGATCAACCATCCACTTCTTCAGCTGGATTCTCAGACCTTCAAATGGAGCAATTAAAAAGTTTGTTTGCTGCTCAGAAGGATGAGTTTGACAGTCAGTTCATGAATATAAAAGAATCACTTTATTCACTTGATGATCGGATTGCAAAAATTGAATCAACTCTCAACTCCTCTGCAGAATCTTTAAGTGGTGATTTGAAGAACATCTTTGAAGAACTTAAAGAGATTTATGGAGATAGTGAAACTTATTCAAGGTGCAACGCCGAGCTTCAAGATAAAATCTTAATAGCTTGCACATTTGTTGATGAGAGACTTAAAGACTATGTTAAGCTTCAATGTGATGGAATGAAAAATATTGTAGATCATTTAACAAGAATAGTGAGGAAGAACTTTTGATGTAATGAATGTTTAATGTTGATATCTTAATGTAATGAATGTTTAAAGTTGATATCTTAATGTAATGAATGTTTAATTTTGATGAAATGTAATTTACATTTTGATGTAATGAAGTTTATGTTGATGTAATGAAGGCTATATTTTGATAAATGAGTATTTTGATGTAATACTTGACTTTTGTTGAAATGAAATTATCTTTTGATGCAATGAAAATTATCTTTTGATGCAATGAAAATTATCTTTTGATGCAATGTGAAATATTCTTTACCTTTTTGTTGATTACAAAAAAGGGGGAGAGAATTATGGTTGTATATGCATTAAGAGGGAGAAAGTTATATTGTTAATTGCATTAAAGGGGGAGAAAGTTATGTTGCATTAATTATTTAATATGAAAAATCAAGTTATTTAATTGATTAATATGAAAACATTAATGAAGTTAATTGATTAATATTATATTGAGTTATTTAATTGATGTGGATTAATAATCAAATTGATTTGACTATGCATAAAGAAATCTTAAGTACCAAATATGTAAAGTAAGAGGAAGAATAATTTGAACTTCATAGGGGGAGCTACCTTATTCAGGGGGAGCTTACTCATGAAGATCACTTCCTTGATAATTTTTTAATTTAAGAATTCTATGCATATACTCAATGTTTTTATAATCATCAAAAAGGGGGAGATTGTTGATCCATTTATTGATTTTGATGATTAATAAAGGAATTGAGTATATTTATTTGATTACTAATGGATTTTATAAGTGTTTCAGGACTTAAAATTTATTTGATCAATTTAAAGGAATTAAGAAATAAATTTTGAATCAAATACAAATCAGAGATTTCAAAATTTCAGAGCTTGGAGTCGACACCTAGAAAATCTGGAGCCGACCCCATGGCCAATTCAATTTTAATCTGATTTTGATATGATCCGGAGCCGACACCTAGAGTTTCGGAGCCGACACCTAGAGTTTTGGAGTCGACACTTACAGTGTCTGGAGCCGACTCCGATGTGGGGACAGAACGCTTATTTTTTGAGCATCCTGGAGCCGACACCTACAGTATTCGGGAGCCGACACCTGACGATGGCGAGCCGATACTTACTTTTTCGGAGCCGACTCCTCAACGAACTCAAAATTTCTATTTTTGGTAAAACGATCTGGAGCCGACACCTGAAAAGTTGGAGCCGACTCCAACCTAACTAGGACAAAAATTTAAAATGCCAGATCAGCTCTAACGGTAATATTTCCTTTTTACCTAATTTCTAACGGATATATTTTGTTTCCAGGTACACTCCAACGGCTAGTTTCATCCCAAAAATGGATTGAAGAAAATCTATAAAAAGGGGGGAAATCACCCATTTGAAAAAGAGAGAAGAAAGTGAGACGGAAAATTAGAAAATATTTCAAATAAAAAATCCGAGAAACCCTGAGCCTGAAATCCAAGAGAAAAGCATTCAAACTCAAATCCTTCCACTCCAAAAAGCTCAAACAGGAATCCAAGGTGCCCCAAATCAAAAATCGATGGATTTTCCAAATTGAAGTAAAAGCTCTATTTCTTCCATTTCCAATCTTCTCAACTGCAACGACTGTAAGGGATTAAAGCTGAGGCTTGATTCATCATTCCAAAGGGAGAAGAGGAAAAGAAGAAAAGCTCAAAGCCAAACAACTTCAAATCAGGCTTTTCTAAACTTGTTTACTTATTTTTGAATATTTGCTCATTGAGGAGCTGTGTATCTTTGAAAAACTATATTCTTTTTGTTTGTGCCTAGTTCAATCAAAGGGATTGAACTAGTGGAGGTTGTATACCTCGGGTCAAGCTAGATTAGCTTGAGTTTAGGGTTGTGTGCTGGTGAGCCCGAAAAACCGGCTGGGTTCGTTGTGATCCTGGGTAAAATAACAAGTTTGGGTTGTGAGCTTGTAAAACAACTCGGCTGTAATCAAGGAGATTATAGTGTGGACCCAAGTGGATCTTGGGAGTGGACGTAGGTGTTGGATACACCGAACCACTATAAAATCTTTGTGTTTGCCGTGCTTCTATTGTCTCTATCTCATTGATTGTGCTTTATATTTGCATTGCATCTACTTTCATTCATCTTAAGCAAATAATTTTTTTAAGAGGTTAAATTTTTTTAAAGAACCAATTCACCCCCCCCTCTTGGGTTGTCATCTGGGCCAACACTCGGGAAAGCCGAGCTATGGAAGCCCGGAGGAAACCGAACCATGGGAGGTTCGGGGAAATCGAGCTATGGGAAGCTCGGAGAGGCCAAGCTATGGAAGCCCAGAGGGAACCGAGCTATGAAAGCCCGGAGGAAGCCGAACCACGGGAGGCTCGGGGAAACCGAGCTATGGGAAGCTCGGGGAGGCCGAGCTATGGAAGCCCGGAGGGAACCGAGCTATGGAAGCCCGGAGGAAGCCGAACCACGGGAGGCTCAGGGAAACCGAGTTATGGGAAGCTCGGGGAGGCCGAGCTATGGAAGCCCAGAGGGAACCGAGCTATGGAAGCCCGAGGAAGCCGAACCACGGGAGGCTCGGGGAAACCGAGCTATGGGAAGCTCGGGGAGGCGCATGGCCTGACGGACCATATTAGTTTAGCTTATTCCTCGGGGGCATATCGTAGCTGGCGGAGGGATGGGATCGGTCCCAGCCCCCTTGCATGATTATCAATGCAATAACGATTCTACCTCCCAACACATACCCCCCACTCCCTAGTTCGAAGCGTAGGTTCGGGCGTAGAGAGTATAGGCCTAGGTGGCGTGATCTGCACTTGGGGATGCGTATTTGATTGCCTGCACAATGATGCCCTAATTAATGCTGTGGGGCCATCTTGCCTTTTCGAGGCGGATCCGTCATTCCTTAGGGGCAAAGGTAACGGCTGGGGAAATGCCACGTGGGAAATCCCGACTTTCACGGCGCTCGTAGCGATAGTTTCGGACGCCTAGGTTGGGGCATCTCATCCTTACCCTGAGGCGGTTTTGATTGGATAAACGGAGTCGTGGCGGCGCAATCTTTAGTTATAGTGCCTCTTTCGTTCTCCTTTGAAGAACTTCGTCTTCCTGCTCTCGCTACAATTCTGCTTAGCGTCTGTTGCGATTGAAGACATGGTGAGCCCAAGCGACTAGGCTTCGGAGGTGACCCTGGCGGACCTGGAACAGATGCGTCGTTTGTACAAGATCCCCCAGGACGTCGTCTTGTTGGTCCCGACGGCTAAGGATAGAGTGACATCGGGGTTAGAGGATGGAGCGTTCTGCTATGAGGAAAGCTTAAGGGCAGGCCTCCGGTTCCCCCTCCATCCGTTGGTACGGAGGTGATGAAGTTCTACAACATATGTTTCACATTGGTGGACCCCAACAGTTGGCGCAACCTCATCGGGTTCATCTCGTTGTGCAAACACCTCGGGGTGACCGCGACCCTCTCACTATTCAGGGTGTGCTTCAATCTGGTCTCCGGGAGGGCCTCAGAATGGCCTTACATCGGTCCCCGGAGATCCTTCAAGATGATCTCGGACAACCCGTCATCGATAAAGGAGTGGAAGTCGTGGTTCTTCATAGTCGAGGGAATATTGGTTTGGATTTTCCTCGGGTGTGGGGGCAGTATGTGAAGGATCCGAAGGCGCACCCAGAATTAACTGATTCAAAGAAAAGGAATTTGGTTGTGTTGCACAGCAGTCAGGTGCTCCCAGCCAGCGTTCTCTTATCGGAGGATGCTCTCTTTGCATAGGCTTGAGCCCTGTCGATCCTTGCGGTGAGTATTACCCCATAGTTTATGTTTTAGCATGGTTCCGCCTTCGATTTTTGTATGAACTGACTGGTGAATCATATCGCCCCTACAGCCGAAAGGTCGGCGCTCGCAGACCAGCTAAGGGAGGAGCTGGGCAAGCGCCGCAGGAGATCCGGTTCCAGCAGCAAGCGACGGCCTGAGAAGAGGTCTCGCCCTTTCGGCTCCCGCTCCAGGGGGATTAGGGGGGACGGCGACAGCCGGCGCTCTTTATCGCCGCGGGCCGAAACTACTGAGGGTCTAGCGGGGCGCGATCTTCCGGCGCCGGAGGAGGGTTTGTCGAGGGGCGAAGACCGGGAAGTCGCGGGGGTTTCAGAGGAGGCTGCTGAGGTTTCCTCCCCCCCCCCCCCCCCCCCCCCCATCGTCGTTTTGTCCGATGACAGCGAAGGGGAAACACCGGTTGGCCTGGGGGTTCCCGCAGACGAGGCGGCTCGGTCTCCCTCATTGGAGGCCAGTGGCTCAGCGAGGTCATAGGAGGAGGTGGGGGCGACCCCCGCCTCCATCGAGGTAGGAGGAAAGGTTGCGGCTGTTGAGGTTCGGCCTGGATCGCCGGTAGGGGAGCCAGCGG
Organism: Calamus simplicifolius; assembly: GCA_900491605.1. Lineage (NCBI taxonomy): Eukaryota > Viridiplantae > Streptophyta > Magnoliopsida > Arecales > Arecaceae > Calamus > Calamus simplicifolius. The sequence continues at coordinate 262,531 of UESW01001317.1, forward strand.
GCAACGAGGAGATGGCCGAACCCGCCGAACCAATGACTAAAGCTCGCGGGGGGCTTTCTGGTGAAGGGCCCTCCACCGAGGAACAAGGGGTCCTGGGGGGAGCAGAAGTTTCTGAAGGGCCTTTCACGGACAGGGAAATCTTTGAGGAGTCGGGAGCAGAAGGAGAAGAGGAAGAAGAAGAAGGAGGAGAAGGAGGGGAGCCGGCGAGCAAAGGGGGTGCTTCGGCCGAAGCTCTCCTCATTGGAGCCGAGATGTCCGAGGCATCCCAAGCGAGGGCCCTGGCGGCGGAAGCCAGATTTTTGAGAAGTTCATGGGTTGCGGGAGTTCTGGATGGCTCCCTGGGAGCAGACTTCCACTCACACGACCCGAAAGTGAGCGCCAGGTTCTTCGCTCTAATACGGTCCGCGTTCCAAGGAGAGGAGGGTTCTTCAGTAGGAGAGGGTCATCCGGAAGACCTTCTCAATGTGGCCTTCCGTCGTGCTGGGGTGCCAAATGAGGCTTTCCTTCTCTCCGAGATCGACGACCTTGCCCTTACAAGGATCGCGACAGATTATGCGTCTCGGGTAAGCTGTCTCACCAAAGTCGGGTCTCTGGTCAGTTAGTTTGACTATCTTTTATGCATGTCACCTTTTCTTCGCAGAGTGCCTTGATCATGAGGGCGCTGAAATGATGCTTGCCTCTGGTAGTTGGAGCTTGGGCTCGGGCCCGCTACGAGGCCGATCACTTCAAGGAGAGGGCGGATTCGATCGACAAACTCTCTCGGGCCTTGGTGGCCCTTCAAAGGGAGCTCGGGGAGGCTCGCAGAATTCTTGCAGTTGAGAGGGAGAGAGCTCCCCGACTCACTGCACAGGTCGGTGAGCTCCAGCGGGAGCTTGGGGAGGCCAACAAGATTCTCGCGGTCGAGAGGGAAAGAGCCTCTCAACTCACCATACAAATTGGCGAGCTCCAAGGCTTCCGCGAGCAATCCGAGAAGGCTAGTCTGGAACTTTCTCAGACCAGGGCGGAGTATGAAGGCAAGGTTAAGTCCATGCAACTATACTTTGATAAGAGGTGGGACCAGCTGAAGGCTAACCACGCTGAAGATAAGGCCAGCTGGAGCAAAAAGTTTGAGGAGGAAGAGCGCAAATGTCGGCGGCAGCAGGACCACCTCAACCGCCTAAGCAAGGAGCTTGCCGATACTCAGGATCGGCTAAAGTGGTCGGACGAGCGAGCTGCCCGACTATCTGATGAGGTCGACTTTGCTCGTCAGGAAGTCGGAGATACCCAGGCCCAGGTGGACGAACTAAAGTAGAGCCTCGCCAGAACCAGTCGGCCAAGTCCAGGTCTCTTAACAGGGTCCACGTGTTGGAGGGTGAGTTAGCGTGATGGGAGGAGCAGGTACGGCGCTATTGGTTCCACTCGTTTTGATCTTTTGATTTTCTCTTTACTCGGCCTTTTGTCCGCAGACGCGCAAGATGGGGCAGGAATTCCAGGGACGGTTAGTGGCGTTCGGAGAGGAGGCGACTTCGAGGCACCGAAGGATCTCCAAACTGGAGAAGCAATTAGCCGAGGCAAACACGCGGGCCTCTTCGGCGGTGGAGGAGTACAAGAAATCCGCCGAGTTCACCGACGAACGTAGGGCGGCCTGCTGATGCATTTCAGCTGGGCAAAGATGAGGCGAGGGCTAAGGTTGCCCAGGTTTACCCTGACCTGGACCTATCGTGCTTAGACACTGAACATTATGAAGCATACACCCCGGGGGTCGAGGAGGATGAATATGGAGAGATATCTGATGTCGACCTCGATGCCATTCTGGGAGTTGATGCAACTGCCGACGTATCCCGTCGTAGCACCTTTGAGAAGGGAGAGCCAAGCAACGCCCCTGCTGATGCGGCCGCAGGAGATGCTGGGGTTGATCCCAAACCCTGACCCTTGGGGGGGGGCACATGTATTTTTCTTTTCTTTTGCTTTGTACCTCGACTGAAATCAATAAATGAATCGACCATTTTCATTCATTTGTTTTCCTGAATGGTTTCTTGTCTCGAGTTTTAGTGGGATATCTTGGTAAAGGCCAAGGCGTGGGGGTTATCTCGACAAAAAGATCGGACGTCAACGTAGCCTGGTATGAGACGATTTAACTTGGCTTATGTCGAATGACACGGCGGTTCAGCCAAATTCGAAGAGCGAGATAGCCTTTTCGGGGCTGAAGAACAAAGTAGCTCGGCTGGAACCGAAGGACAAAGTAGATCGGCTGGGAGCAGATACTTCGATTGGTTTTTGAAGTATGGGAACAGCTTCGGCCCCACAAAGGGGGGGTTAGGTGATGCCTAGGGCTTACACGCAACCAGGTTGGGGGTTTATTACCGAGAAATGCACGGCATCTGCACCCCTTGATTGCTTTGTCAGTGTCCCATCTTTTCTCAGGCGAGTCAATTTTTGTTTTTCCGAAATGGATGATACGGTTTTGACGCCAGTAAAAAGCTGCTCTAGAGCCTTCCAGGAGGCCTTTATTGTGTTGGTCTTTTCCCACGCGGGTTGTTTCAACATGTGATGCAAGCGTTTGCCCGCCATTGGAGGATGTCATTTTTGTAGGACGATCCCCTGGATCTGTCAGTTTCTGTAGGATCGGCGGGCAATTTTCTGCGTTCAACAACCATGATCCGGGATCAAAGGAAATCTTTGCATGCGTCATGGTTCAGGCGATGGGCTTGGCGCGCAATGGGACGCTGTTTTCATCCTGGAAGGCCACGTGGTGGCATGGGTTAGGCATTTTGAATCTCGGGGCTTCCTGTTTTGATAGCTGTTCTCGGTTCATTTTTGCCTATAAAAAGGGGGGAAGAGGGGTCATGTTAGGCCATCCCCCAAATTTTCCTTCCCTGTTAGAGTTTCCACAATGCCCATCTCTCTGGTGTTTCGAGTGGGAGGATCGAGCTTTCCTTTCATAAGTCATTCTCCCGGACAGCTGGGGTGACGGAGGAGCCACTGGAGGGTGGCTCGCCCTGAGGGGATGAGCCCCGAAGATCATATGGAGAGCGCACAGGAGGACCGCAGAGATCACACGGAGAGCGCACATATGCGCTTCCCATGTGTCCTTTGTGGTTCGCTACAGGGGGGCGCAGGGTAGGAAGTGTATCGACACCCCCGTAGCACGCACGGAGCCTCCCTCCTCCGCTGGTCTGGATTCACATCCCTTCTTTGAGGGGAATCCTTGCCACGGGGAGGAGAAGATGGGAGCAACGAGGGTCTGATGGTCCCCGAGCTCCCAGTCGGGTAGCGGCCTGCGATCCAGCATCCCGCCCTAGGGGAGCTGGCTGGTTTGTCCAGGTCCTCAGAATCAGCATCCACGGGCCATGCCTCCTTTTAGACCTCTTAGTTCGTTCGAGGGTGGCCGTGGAGGGTCAGCTTCGTCAACTGTCCAGGAGAGCTGACCGTTTCGTGGTTTGTCTGATTTGTCGGTCCGGACGCCGGAGCATCACAGTTGCCCAGATCTGCTTTAGAGCAGTTTGCCCGAGTTGTGTACTCGTCTTTATTTTATGCATTTCAATGCTCTTGTAATGCCTCTCAGGCGGTTGTAATCGGTTTCGGTGGCAATGAAATAAAGAAAGTTTTGTTCTATTTCTCAATTTCTGTTTCTTTTGTGCCAAGTTGTTGTCGTTGGCCATGGGGCATAAGGACATCTCGTTCGCTTTTGGACGAGGGTCCCGCGCTACCTGAGTCGATCGGGGCTTGTAAGCTGCCCGGGTTTAGACGGAGGTTTGGAGACTGTTTGGCGGTAGGACATATCCCTTGACTCTGACCGAAGCTCGGGGATTGTAATTCGATCTTATTGGAGTTCGGGTACTCGTGGCCCGGCCCTGCCGAGGTTCAGGGAACGGTTGCTTGGCCCTACCAAGGTTCGGAGATTTTGTTGCTCGGTCCTGCCGATGTTCGGAGATTTAGAGCTCGGAGGAATGACTTAGTCATCACCATGAGTCATGATACTAGGTCCCTATGAGGTTCGGTGAGGAGCGTCAAGGCAGAACGGGCTGTGCATGGTCACGCCCTCTATTTATGATATGACTACTCCCGAGGGAGCGAATTATTGCCAGGTGTTGGCGCTCTCTCTTTTTCACGTTTTTCGAAAGGCAGCCAGTTTAAAAGGGCTTGGGGAAGTGTCGAGAGCATTTATTGCGGGGGGTCGGCAGATCGGGAAGTACCCCGTTTCTAGAGAAGGAGGGGGGTTCCCGAACAGTCTGTCCGCATTTACCGATCTCGCTCGGGATGGGGCATGACTCTTCGGATTCTGCAGGCGCCAGTTAAAGCGGCGACATGTGGCGAATTCTTACAGGTCGGTAGTTATGGCCCAACTGATCGAAATACTCACTTGAAGAGTATAAATACGAACGAGGGGGGTGCTGGTGTTCGCCATCCCTTCGACTCAATCTTAGAACAGCTTTCGACATGGCTTCTCGAGGAGGAGAGCAGTCATCTGATGGTTTAGGTGCAGTGATCAACGGCCTGCTGCATCCAGAGGGGGGCCATTCCACCATCACGGTTGATGGCCAGGCCTTGGCGTTGGCCTTCGCGAGCCACCAACGGCTCGAGAGGGTTGTCGAAGAGTACATCGCCGTTACTACGAGGGAGGCTGCGGCCCTACGCCGGGTGGTGGACCGGCAAAGGGAGGAGATAGCATCACTCCACCAACAAGTTGCCGAGCTGTCCCAGCGCTTGGAGGACTTGTCAGCTTCCGAAAATGATAGCGAGCCTTAGCGAGGGCTCCTTTCACTTCTTTTTCCTTTTTTTTTTTAACTGTTGTTATCTTTCTTCTCTTTCTAATCAATGACTATGAGATTTTGGCATACGGTGCATCTTATTATCTCCAAAGCATTTACGAATGTTGGTTGGGATTTATCAGCCGCCCAAGTTCGAGCTAAGTCTTAGGAGACCACGGTCGGGTTTAATTAGGGCATGCAAGCCACCCGAATCCGAACATAGTTTAGAAGATCGCTTAGGTCGGTCGGGGCTTGTAAGCTGCCCGAATCCGAACCACGTTTTTTGGGGGGTCACTGGTCTCTGTTTGGACCAGTGGCGACCTAGGCGGTCTTTAGAAGGATATCCTTTATTTCTTCAGGAGTATCAGAAGGTTTTCATTTTGAGGCATCCGAGAGGTCACTCGGCTTCAAACGACGCCTTGGGGTGTGGACAAAGCACGGGAATATCGCTCGGTTGGCTCGAGGGATTCGGTAGCTAGGGTCGTTCCTCGGTTTTGGCCGAGGTTTCTAGTAGCAGAATGTAGCCCTTGGCTTTGGCCAAGGTTTACGCACTCCGGTTTCGGTCGAGGCTTCAGAGATCATAGCCCTGTCTAGGCTCGGGGATTCTGTCGCTCGGCCCTGCCGAGATTCGGTGATTTTGTTACTCGGCCCAACCAAGGTTCGAGATTTTGTTGCTTGGCCCTGCCAAGGTTCGAGATTTTGTTGCTCGGCCCAGCCGAGGTTCGGAGAATTTGTTGCTTGGCCCTACCAAGGTTCGGAGATTTTGTTGCTCGGCCCGGCCGAGGTTCGGAGATTTTGTTGCTTGGCCCTGCCAAGGTTCGGAGAATCTGTTGCTTGGCCCTGCCAAGGTTCAGAGATTTTGTTGCTCGGCCCTGCCAAGGTTCGGAGATTTTGTTGCTCGGCCCAGCCGAGGTTCGGAGAATTTGTTGCTCAGCCCAGCCGAGGTTCGGAGATTTTGTTGCTTGGCCCTGCCAAGGTTCGGAGAATTTGTTGCTTGGCCCTGCCAAGGTTCGGAGATTTGTTGCTTGGCCCTGCCAAGGTTCGGAGATTTTGTTGCTTAGCCCTGCCAAGGTTCGGAGATTTGTTGCTCGGCCCAGTCGAGGTTCGAGATTTTGTTACTTGGCCTTGCCAAGGTTCAGAGAATTTGTTGCTCGGCCCAGCCGAGGTTCGGAGAATTTGTTGCTCGGCCCAGCCGAAGTTCGGAGATTTCCTGTTCAAATAGGTTACTCGGTCGTGCCTAGAATTGGTAAGCAGCACCTGTTTCTTTTCGCAATTTTTGGCGGCATAATGTATGATGATTCATGTTGCAAATTACGAAAACATGTGCCAATAAAAAGGTATAATAAGGTATACTGAGGTGGGCTTATAAAGGACATACCCTATTGATAATACTTACGGAGATTGTCCGAGTTCCACGTCCGGGGGATGGACTTTCCGCTTAAATCTTGCAGCTTGTAGGTCCCCGGTCCAACGATCTCCGCTACTTGGTATGGGCCTTCCCAGTTTGGTGCCAGCTTTCCTTGCTCCAGCGGTTTGGAGACAGAGGCTTTCCAGAGGATGAGGTCGCCGGGCAAGAAAGCTTTCCCTTTGACTATGGAGGCATGGTAGCGGGCCACCCTTTGTTGTAGGCGGCTACTCTGATCCGAGCTTTCTCTTTGACCTCCTCTATCAGGTCGAGATTGGTGCGGAGCTGTTCATCGCTGGCCTCCTCCAAGTAGCTTTCCACCCGCAGCGAAGGGAGGCCTATCTCTACGGGGATAACGGTCTCTATGCCGAAAGCCATCCGGAATGGGGTTTCGCCTGTGGGTACTCTTGGGGTGGTGCGGTAGGCCCACAGGACATGGTGTAACTCGTCTGCCCACCTGCCTCGAGCCCTGGAGAGCCGAGCCTTGATACCTTGATGCAAAGTCTGGTTGGTTACTTCAGCCGCTCCGTTGGCTTGCAGATGCCTGACCGAGGTGAGGTGGTGATGGATTCCGTGTTCTTCGCAGAACTGGCGGAACTTCGGGTTGTCAAACTGTCTGCCATTATCAGTGATTATAGTGTGCGGGAGGCCGAAATGGAAGATGATGGACCTCCATACAAAATCTCTGGCCCGTGCCTTGGTTATTTGTGCAACCACCTCCGCCTTGACCCATTTAGTGAAGTAGTCGACGGCGACGAAGAGGAATTTCCGCTGTCCCATGGCGAGTGGAAACAGGCCGAGGATGTCCATCCCCCACTTGGCAAAGGGCTAGACGGAGGATATAGGAACCAGGCTGGTGGAGGGGAGTCTTTGAATGCTTGAGTGCCTCTGGCATGGGTCGCAAGCTCGAACAAGGTCGTCTGCATCCTTCTGCATGGTCGGCCAATAGTAGCCTTGTCGTAGCACCTTGTGACATAGGGACCGACTTCCCAGATGGTTGCCGCAAATTACCTCATGCACTTCACAGAGAGCATAATCTGCTTCGGATGGGCGGAGACATCTGAGCAGTGGCATGGAGAAGGACCGTTTGTAGAGTTGATCGTCGATCAGTACATAATGGGTGGCCTGCAGCTTTAGCTTTCTAGCTTCTCTTCGGTCGGGCAGAAGCGACCCTTCTTTGAGGTATTTCAGAATGGGATTGAACCATGATGGTTCGGTCTCAACTTGCATTATTCGGTCGGCTTCCGCGACACTGGGTTTCTCCAAGGTCTCCAGGTGGAACTTTTGCTCAGCGTCCATTGACTCCGTGGTCGCCAATCGGGACAGCAGGTTGGCACGGGCATTCTCAGACCTAGGAATCTGAATAATCTCAAACTCGAGAAAATGGGAGAGTAGGCTCCACCTCTTGAAGATATCGGATCATGTTTGGTTCCCGAGCCTCAAACTCCCCTCGCACATGACCTGCCACTAGCTGGGAGTCAGTGAAGGCATTAAGTTTCTCCACCTTCAGGTTGCGGGCGATTCGGAGTCCGGCCAGCAGGGCTTCATACTCAGCTTCGTTGATGGAGGCCGGGAAAGAGAAGCGGACACCATATTCAAATGTCGCTCCCTCCGGACTGGTGAGAACCAGGCCCGCATCGGAGCGATGAGCGTTAGATGACCCGTCGACATGGAGGAGCCACCGGGCACCAGATTTTGGTTCTTCGGGGGAGTCAGGGGTGGAGCCGTCCTCCAGGATGGTACACTCGAGGAGGAAATCGGCTAACACCTGAGCTTTGATGGCCGGGTGAGACTGAAAGTCGATATCATGCTCGCTCAGCTCGAGGGCCCACTTGGTCATTCTCCCTGATGTCTCGGGGCGATGGACCACCGCCTTGATGGGTTGGTCAGTCAGGACCGTCACAGAATGCGCCTGGAAGTATGGTCGCAGCTTCCGAACTGAGGTGATCAAGGCCAACACCATTTTTTCAATTCTGCTATATCTTGTCTCCGCATCGCGGAGTAGCCTGCTGACATAGTAAATCGGCTTCTGGACCTTGCTTTCCTCTCTGACTAGCACCGAGCAGATGGCACCTTCTGAAACAGCCAGATATAAGAACAGCGTCTCGCCTGGGCTTGGACTGCTGAGGAGTGGGGGCGAGCCGAGGTACTTCTTGAGATCTTGAAATGATTTTTGGCATTCAGGGGTCCACTGAAAGTTCTTAGCCGACCGGAGGGTTTTGAAGAAGGGGAGGCATCTTTCGGCCGAGCGCGCCATGAAGCGGTTAAGAACTGCTATCCTCCCAGTTAGGCGCTGGACCTCTTTAATAGATGCCGGGGGCGCCATTTGTTGAAGAGCTTGAATCTTCTGGGGGTTAGCTTCGATACCTCGCTGGGAGACCATGAAGCCGAGAAACTTCCCAGAGTTAACGCCGAAGGCGCATTTAGTCGGATTGAGCTTCATCCTATACTCGCGGAGTGTTGCAAAGCTCTCTGAGAGGTCCTCGACATGCTGTGATGCTTCTTTGCTCTTGACCAGCATGTCGTCCACATACACCTCCATATTCGGCCGATTTGCTCCTTGAATACTTTGTTAACTAGCCTTTGGTAGGTGGCTCCTGCATTTTTAAGACCAAAGGGCATGACACGGTAACAGTAAGTACCTCGGTCAGTTATGAAGGCGGTCTTTTCTTCATCCTCGGGGGCCATCCGGATCTGGTTGTAGCCGGAGTAAGCATCCATGAATGTCAGCATTTGATGACCCGAGGTGGCATCCATAAGCTGGTCGATCCGGGGAAGAGGGAAGCTGTCCTTCGGGCAGGCTTTGTTGAGATCGGTGAAGTCGATGCAAATCTACCACTTGCCATTCGACTTATTCATCATGACGACGTTCGATAGCCAGCTCGGGTAATTTACCTTCCGGATGAAGTTTGCCTTGATGAGTTTATCAACTTCTTCTTCAATAACCTTCTGCCTTTCTGGGGCAAAGCTCCTCTTCTTCTGCTTGACGGGCCAGTGCATCTCATCCACGTTGAGATGATAGACGAGAACCTCGGGACTGATCCCTGGCATGTCAGAGGCGGACCAGGCGAAGACATCAGCGTTGCCTCGGAGAAATTCGATCAATTCGCGCTGAGGTTCGCCCTTTAGCAGCGACCCAATTTTTATGGTTCGGTCGGGACGAGCCTCATCCAACGGCACTTCCTCCAGCTCCTCGGCTGGTTCTCCTCGCTGTTCGACGAAATCCTCCTGAGCGTCCAGCCCGTCAATCTCCGGCATTCTGGACTGGAGGCTGGTAACGAAGCACTACCGAGCCATGGTTTGGCTTCCTTGAACAACTCCAATTCCCTGCCCGGTGGGGAATTTCATGGACAAGTGTGGGATGGAGACAACTGCCTTGAGGGACATCAGGCAGGGTCTGCTGAATATTGCGTTGTATGGAGACCTGAGTTTGGTTACTATGAAGTCCGTGTGAACAGTGGCCACAAGGGGCTAGGCTCCTGCGCGAACCGTAAGGGTTACGACCCCTTCCGGGATGATGACGTCGCCTGTGAATCCCATTAGGGTGGAATCCATAGCTCGAAGGTTTTCTGTGAGCAGTCTCATCTTGGCAAACACATCGAGGTACAAAACATTCACCGAACTTCTATTGTCAACAAGGATCCGGCTTACATCATAGTTATTCAAATTGAGGGATACAACTAGTGCGTCGTCATGTGGGAACTGTATCCCTTGGAGATCCTCGTCGGAGAAGGAGAGCTCGCCCGTCCGTGCCTTCTTTGGCGCTGATCATCATCATTTCTGGAGCTCGAGCCGCCGGCCTCTTCGATCACGTTGATGTGGCCGATCACGGGCGGATTTGGTGGAGGAGGAGGTTGTTGAAGTTCGGGCTGGCGGTCACCTCCTTGCCCTGGCTCAGGTGCCCTCCTGAACTGATTCAGTCGGCCCCGCTGGATTAGCCTCTCAATTTCGTTCTTCAGCTGCCAGCATTCCTCAATGTCGTAGCCGTGTTCTCGGTGGTAGCGGCAGTATTTGGTGGGGTCCCTCCGGGTCGGGTTCCCTCGAAGAGGGGTTGGCCGGGGAAGCTGGCGCTCTATCTCCATGAGGATCTACGCCCGAGGCACAGTTAGCGGAGTGTAGCGGTCGAATCGCCTAGGCGGGCTTCGGGAGCGATTCCTTGGCGGCAGTGGGGGAGCTCTTTGGTGACGAGGTGGACTCGGCCGACGGGCAGGTCGGTGCCTATCGGGGCCTTTGGTCTCTTTCTTCTTTGCCAGTTCGGCGCGGGCAACTCTCCGTGACTCTTCGACCCTGGCGTATTTGTCTGCTAGGGCCATCATATCGGAGAGGTTTGGGGGTAGCTGACTTCCATCGCCAGGTAGAAGTCGCTTTCCTTCGAATCTCCCCCCGCTAAGGTGGACATAGCCACCTCATGATTGAGGTGGTCCACCTCTAGCATGACCTTGTTGATGCGGCCAAGATAGTTTCTCAGGGACTCCCCCTCTCTCTGCTTAACTTCAGAGAGGGAGTCGGATCTCCGTCGGTGATGGCGGCTGCTAACGAACTGGCCTATAAAAAGATGGCTCAGCTCGTCGAATGAATCAATGGAACCTGGTTTCAAGGCATTGAACCAGGTTCGGGCAGATCCTCTGAGGGTGGAGGGGAAGGCGCGGCAGAGGATCGCGTTGGATGCTCCGTGGAACATCATTATTGATCGGAAGCTGCTGAGATGATCATCCGGGTCAGAAGAGCCATGGTAGGGCTCGACGGCTAGTAACTTGACATGGGAGGGAATCACTTCCTCCATGATCCCTTTGGAGAAAGGGATGCCCTGCTCCGCCTTGGGCTGAGGCGGATAGGCATGCTTGGCGGCGTCCAGCTCTTGACGCATCTCCCGGATCTGTCGGCGGATCTCCTCTTCAGCAGTAAGAGGAGGAGCTGGGCAGGGAGAGCGCGGGACGGCGTTGAATCATGGTGGGAGGACACTTGAGAGATGGATCGGGCACGCCGAGATCTGAGGAGATCCTTGTCGCAGCCCCTTTGCGGGACTGGTCTGGCCTCCTAAGGTCGATATGGGGGGTCCGCGACTCCATGCGGACCAGAAGAAGAAGTGGCTGGAGAGAGAGGAACTGCGGCCTCCTTATGAAGGCGCGGAGCAGGGGCGACTGCGAAACGCTCCTGAACCAGATGGGTCAGGGCCTGGACCTGCTGGACCAGCATGGCGAACTGATCCTGGGTCACCGGGACGCTGGTGGTGACGGGGTCTCAACCGGTGGGGGCTGTGGCGCCGCGTCGCCTGTCAGATCAGGTCTGTGAGCGACGACCTGGTCTTGGGCTTTAGAGGTTGCTCTTCTCCGATTGGCCATTGGAGAGGTTCTACTCAAGATCGAGATCCTTATCTCCTTTCTTCAAGTTTTAACGGGACTTGAGACCCTTCCTCTAGCGCCAATCTGTTGCCGCCAGGATCCGTCCTCTAACTCAGGCGCGGTCGATCTCCTGGTCTGGGCTTCCTCCTGGGCGGACCTGCACAAAAGTCCTCGCGTGAGAGGCGTTGGGGGTGGCCCTCTGCGGAAGACCCTTCGACACTCAAGTCAGTGGGGGGATCAGTGATCAACAGAAAATGGGGAGGTGGATCTCTCCGGGGAGTCTCTCCAGGGGCGGCCGATCGGGAGCTCTAGGGGAGCGCCGACAAGCAGCGGGGGGAGAGTCAGAGAGTGAGAGTAAGCCGGGAGTAGTGAGCGCATACCTGAGAGAATCTGGGGGTGTCGTATTTATAGGCAATCACCTGGATCTTGGACGCCTTCTGGAAGGTTCGAAGGTTGTTAGGATACGGGAATGAATCGAATCAGTCCGTTGCAAGGCCGGTGGGATCTGTATCTCCTTTGTTGAGGGATCGACGGCTAGAAGAGCTCTTTGATGGCCTGAGATCTGATAGATGCGTAGGTCCCGGGTGGTTATATTAGGTCCTAGACCACTCTTCAACATGATTCTCCGTTTGGGATTTTGTTACGATAGGTCTAGGCTCTCCCGCGTCAGGTTCCGTGGAGGTGAGTATCGAATCATGGATCGCTCAGTGAGATCGGGCTGTAGGTAGTTCGGGAAAAGCGAGCCATGGGAGGCCCAGGGGAGCCGAGCTATGGAAGCCCGGAGGAAGCCGAACCACGGGAGGCTGGGGGAAACCGAGCTATGGGAAGCTCGGGGAGGCCGAGCTATGGAAGCCCGGAGGGAACCGAGCTATGAAAACCCGAGGAAGTCGAACCACGGGAGGCTCAGGGAAACCGAGCTATGGGAAGCTCGGGGAAGCCGAGCTATGGAAGCCCGGAGGAAACCGAACCACGGGAGGCTCGGAGAAATCGAGCTATGAAGCTCGGGGAGGCTGAGCTATGGAAGCCCGGAGGGAACCGAGCTATGGAAGCCCGGAGGAAGCCGAACCACGGGAGGCTCGGGGAAACCGAGCTATGGAAAGCTCGGGGAGGCCGAGCTATGGAAGCCCGGAGGGAACCGAGCTATGGAAGTCCGGAGGAAGCCGAACCACGGGAGGCTCGGAGAAACCGAGCTATGGGAAGCTCGGGGAGGCCGAGCTATGGAAGCCCGGAGGGAACCGAGCTATGGAAGCCCGGAGGAAGCCGAACCACGGGAGGCTTGGAGAAACCGAGCTATGGAAAGCTCGGGGAGGCGCATGGCCTGACAGACCATATTAGTTTAGCTTATTCCTCGGAGGCATATCGTAGCTAGCAGAGGGATGGAATCGGTCCCAACCTCCTTGCACGATTATCAATGTAACGACGATTCTATCCCTCAACATTAAGAAATCGAAGTTGAACGGCATATTTTTATTTTATTTATAATATCATTTTTCTTCATATTTTTTCTCCTTTTCTGTTCTCCTGATATTTGGTTGGTGAACCACTGTTTGATGGCCTCGTATAAACCCTTTTGACCATGGGACATTGCCAGAGCCGAAGTCAGCATCGCGGGCAAAGTACGAAAGCAGGTACGAAAGAAGTGAAAGAGTTACGTATTTTTTCACTGTTATTCCTTAATTTCGTGACAATTTCTTTGATTCCTGCTGGGAGATTTTCTAATTAAAAAGTAACAGAGGATCAACGGAGTACGAGGAACCTTCAGAAGTTCGGATCGTCGCCAGCAACTCTGGCAAGGCAGAGGTAAAATTTTTTCTCTTCTATTTTTTGATTTAAATTGAGAAACTGATGGAATTTTGAGAGACCCATGAGTTGGTTTACGCCGGAGTGCTTGTCGGGGAGGGGGAGTATCGCTGCCGCCACCGCCGCCACGGTGGCCGGAGGCAAGGTGGCGCGTGCGAGAGGGAGAAAGAGAGCAAAGAGAGGGAGAGAGAGAGAGAGAGAGAGCGCGAGTGCAAAGAGAGGGAGGGAGACGGGAGGGACTAGAGAGAGATAGAGCGAGCCAGAAGCAGCGGAGGAGGGACGAAGAAGGAGAAAGGAGGGCCGCTCGCGTCGAGGTGGAACGAGAGGAGGGCTTCACGTGAGCCTGGAAAGTGAAGAAGGCCTCAGCCTTCTTCTTATTTGGGCTTGACCCAGTGGGCCGACTGATTTAAGCTAATTTAAGTCAATCGGGCTTATTTTAGAAAATTAAAAATTAGATAAAAATGCTAGGATTTGATTATAAGATTCATGGAGTTTGATTAAATCTTTTCAGTTGATTCAAATTTGGATTTATAGATGCAAAAATTGAGCCCTATTTTGCTTAAAATCGTATAAAGTTTGTGTTGAAATAAAAGTAAATGATTTAGAAAAGTTCAAAAAAAATATGTTTATTTAAAATTATATTAATCAAATTTGTTCTTGGAACTGAACTGTTGTGATTATCAATGAGTCTAATTTTTATAATGGTATTTAAATTGAATAACGGCCAAGGTAATTATAGGATAATTAGCCATTGAAGGTAGGAGTATTTCATAAATATAGTTAGGTCAATCAAAATTTATAAAATTAGAAAATAATTAAATTTGGAATAAAAGTAGCTAAATAAGGGTTACTAGACATTGAATTAGAGAGGTAGAATAGTCATTTATGAATTTTAGGCTAAAGGGGTAAAATGATAATTTAATCAGTTATGGATTGTGGTGGATTAATTGATTGTTTATGCTTGATTATAGGTGATCATTAATTGATTTGATTCGCATCGAGAAAGTTATTATGTATTAGTGATCTAAAGTAGGAGTTCTACACTATATTCTTATGTAATATGTTTTCATAACTTATATGCCTGTATGTATTATATATGGTTGGTTTTCTTTGCATGATTTGGAATGAACATCATGGATTATTATGGATATATATATATATCTATATATGGTGGCATGATATTTTGTTATAAATAAGTTTTGGTTTAATTTAGGGTTATGGATTTTGAGTTTTTTGGTTACATTATAGTATGGTCTTGTGGAGGTGGGATGGGATGGTATTTTGGAAATGGGATGGATAATGTTGTTACGTGATACTAGTTCTTGCAAGAAGGAGTTGGTACCCTCTCTTGCCTAGATTGACATCATTGGGGAAGGGGGTAGGCTCGAGGAAGACTGGTGTAGAAAAAAGTCATGGTATAGGACCTGACTAAAATTATTTATATGGAGCACTAGTATATAAACCAATTTGGGTAGGAGAAGTATCGATAGGTTAGGTTGTTTACACGTAATACTGGCGCTAGACTATGACAGTATGTACTAGCAGTAATGCCTCACGATGCATTCTTGCTAAGGAAGGGGCTCACTTGAGGGATGCCTTACATATTGTGGCAAAAGAGCCCAATAGGCATATTGCATACAAGTGAGGGTGACTTCCTTAATGATGCCATATGTACGGATGCCTAGATGGTTTAGTAATAGAAGTGGTTATTTGAATACGGTGGCTGATAGGGTTATGGTGTTTGTTATGGATATTATGATTGGTTTGTGTTGGTTCAGTATGATGGTGGATATCAGGGTGCGTTTTTGGTGCTTTAGTATGGTTATTAATTTTCTTCGTGTTAGCGTTTGAATTATGTTGGTTTAGTTATGGGTATGATTATTCAAAGCGTTTTGAATATTTTTCTGGTATGCACTTTATTGACTTTTTGAATGGTTATATGCAATATGATATTTTTTGTTTAAATATATTTTGAATATGTTAAAATTATTTTTTTGGCATATTCATGATGGCAAGTATAGAAATTCTAAACCAAAGTTTCCAAAAGGGACCTAGGAGTGAACAGGAGGGCGATATTAGTTAGTTTGCTATATTAGACATTTTGTATGTAGCAAATGGAGTTGACATGTGTAGGATTGATAATATGATATAGAATCTCTTATATTTGAGTCTTCTTTTGACTTTCGTAATAATGTTTATAATATATTTATATCCGGGTTTTGGTAGATCTTGCATGCTCTTAATTAGGTTTGATCAAAGATATGCAACCGTGCCACAGCACCAGGATCAAGGTCGTGCATGGGTACTTTAGTAGGACAGCTATTTTAATTCATGGCATACGGGAATTCTAGATCAACTTTAATTCTATTTTAATTCCATGGCATATGGGAATTAAAATATCATATCATGGCATCGCTTTCCATGGTTTCCCGGCACTGAGGTGTGATAATAATAATTTTACGTATCTGGTCTTTCGGTAGGCAATCAGTTTTTATGAGACCTCATGTGTTAGTGTCAGGAAACCATAGAGAAGTGATGCCATGGTATGATGCCATACATGGTATACAGGAATATTTTAGAAGCAAACGCGTCAAGGATAAGTACAAAGACTTTTGTGGACATGCCTGTCATTTGTGGAACTGGATAAACAATCAAAATCTCAAAGAAGAATTGCAAGTGAGCTGACATTGTGCACAGATATGATGACCTTAATTATCTAGAGTTCATGTAGAAAATTCTTGCTCGGAAGAGGACTTCTGTTCTGCTTCGCCTTTTAGAATTCTCGTGTTAAAATGAACTTAAGCATTGTACCTTTAAAATCCTTGGGAAAAAAATGATAACAAAAAGCATATTGATCTATCATGCATTTTTTATTCATGAAATTAAAATAAGCCTTGCAATTGCTTATCTTGAGAAAAATGGTGTTGTGCATCGAAACTTCATTAAAATTAGAAAAGAAGAAAAAGCAAGAGTGAGAAGAGGGTGACGAGAAAAGGTGAACAACTTTGGGTTCTCCCACCTAAGAAAAATCATCCATACAGTTTTCATATTTTCATGATTCAAAGACAGTCTAAAAAAAATTTGAGCAAATAATATCTCTAGCCTGAGACCTTTTTCGATGACCTGATATCTCTCCAGCGACTAGCCAGCGAGCGTCTAAGGTATCTAAGCTCCATGCTTCATCCCTGGAACCCTTGATCTAAGAGTTATGAGATCAAGGTGGGAGAGAGGTGCCTAGTCCAAGGAGACTCAGTCTCTGCAAAAAAAAAGGGTCATGGCCTTCTTCAGTGGTAGGAACACAGAGCGATCAGGACGACCGTTAAGGTTCCAAAGGTGCCATCCTTAGACCAGGGCGAACACACTACCATTAGAGGCAAGCTTGGTAGACTCGAGCCATCCGATCCTAGTTATTGGTTCTCAGAAGCCTTGAGCTAGTCTCTTAGCAGGTTTTAACCTACCTTTACAAATAATTAAATGCTTCACCTAACAAAAAAAATAAAAATAATAATTTTTTTAATAAAATCATTAGTGCTATAAAAATGGCTTTATTATACCATCAATTTTTGTATATTTAAATCGATTTTAATACTATTTGTAACCTGCCAAGCTCATCGGCTAATGCTAGTCTAATTAACTAGCTGATCGAATCCATACGGCCATAAGTACTTGAATGTAAATTAATTGATAGCAAATAAATTTAAGTTATAACTCTTCAAATCATTTTTTTCATGTGATGTGAGACAATGTATGCAGGCATTATAATCTTTCCTCCTTTCATATGATATAGGACTATGCATTGGGGTTATTACAATAGTTGCCATGATTTCATGTGTTAATGGGCAAAAGTAACAAACATCACTTAGGCATTTAATGGTTAAAAGAAAAATATAGTCTGAAACTGATTTCATAAGCATGCCGCCCGACGTTTGAAATCTTTTTTAAATGGAATGTCACACCCAAATGGAATTTTAATGAATCATGAATGTCTCACACAACTAACGAGCAAAGAAATCACATCATGTGATTTTATGACTATTGGACTAAGCCTACAAATAGGCTTTAGGTCCAAGGCCTAATATATATCCTTTCTTTCACAAAGTTTCTTTGTTCAAATATTTTGAGTATCTAAGTTGTTGGACATTTGAAGAAGCTTCTAAATAGTGAAAGAAGGTTTAGATCAAACTATGTATCTTAAGAATAATTCGCTTAAAATATGTACGATGCGATAAAAATTAGTCTTTAGAGTAATATTTAACGTGCCTTGATTCAGTCTTATTCTTTTTTTCCTATTTTAAAACTCATTATCATAGTTTATTTTATTTTTTTACAAAGATTTCTAGAAACTTTTGGGCTTTGCATCCAATAGTTCAAGGTCTAATTTTTCTTCACCAGAAATTGCTAGAAAAGTCACTTTAAATTACCATTATTGCACATCTAAAAAAATATCCTGCTTTGAATTAGTGCAAATTTGAATATCATTTTTTCTACTTTAAAAATAATACTAGAAATTTTTTGTTAAAAATTTATTTTCTACACTAAAGCACATGCACAACTATTTTTTGCTTGAAAAAATAGTTTAGAAAAAAACAAATTCAGTTTTAATATCATAAAAAAATTATTTTTTCAAAATTTGATCTTTTATATTCTTTGAAAACTATGCAGAATGTATTTTTGATTTTTAAAACCACTTTTTAACTGCTTCAAAATTCATGCAAATTTTTTTTAAAAAAATTATCCTAGCTTTGATATGTGTGCAAAAACAGAAAGTTAAAATTTGAATTTATTTGCTACTGCTTTAATTGTAGAGTTAAATTTTTCAATATTGAAATTAAAAATTTAGTTTTAAAATTCCAAAAAACTCAAAACATTTTAAATTTCTTATTTGAATTTTAAATTTTTTGAATTAAGTTTCTTTAGTGGTTAGTATTCTTTGTTGCAATAAATTTTTAGATTTAAATTACTGCATTAAAATTTAAATTAAAAAATCAAAAAATTATTTGAAAGCCATATTTTTAAAAAATATAACTCAAACTATAAGGCTAAATCCTGAAGTTGGTATTGTATAGAATCAACTAAATAACTCATCTCATATAAAATGGGGAGCTTCTAAATACACCAAAAAAATTACTCTCCACACCCACACTTTTAAAAAATACCTAATTTGCCCCATTACATAATGACTGTTATACCCTCAAAATTTTTTTTCACACTCCATCCTGAACAAACCCCTCCTCTATCCCTAAGGGCCAAACAAAGGGCCTCTATTCGGCCCTGTTGGCCAAACAGAGAGCCAAACATGGTAAATTTAAAAATGATTAAAAAAAGGAAAGCGGATGGAAAAGGATGGTTGGGCCTTTTTGGGACAATAAGGTTGGTGAGGAAGGATGGAGGGAGGGGTCTGATTATTTTTTTTTTAATTACTATCATTTTTTTATCTCTTGTCCAGTGGGAAGCTGCTGTCGTCGCTCGCTACCAAAGAGGAAACCGCCGCCGTTGCTGGCCAGGGAAGGAGAAAGAAAGAGAAAGAAGGAAGAGAGGAGGAGGGGAGCGGCCGGATGGAGTGAGGGAGAGGAGTAGTTTAGGATTTTTTTTTTGATGTAGAGAGAAAATTGCTCTCCATACCTCCGAATTTAAATTTTTTTTAAAATTCAAGGGTGTGGAGAGCAATTTTTGCTGTGTATTTAGAAGCTCCCTATAAAATGGCTTTTAATGACCTTAGTGGCATCAACCAAAAGAAAATTATTGGTCCTTCTTTAGTAGATGATAAAGCCAAGTGAGATACTAACTACTTTAGGATTACCTTCAGTAATAAAATTTTCTAATCTTAAACCATCTTCCAAAATTCAGTTCTCAACCAAGTCCCTCTAGCTGAAATCGGTTGAGACAGCATCTTCTACTTCAAACATAAAAACTCCTAAAAAATAAATTTTCATCGTAAGCATAGAATACTTAGTGCCCTTTTTTATAGTTTTTATGATACTTACCTTCCTAATAAAACTGCTAAAGAAATATGAAATGCCCTTAAGGTTAGGTATAAGATGGATGATATCGATCTATACCAATTCACCATATCAAAGTTCGAAAGTATGCAATGATAGAATTTAAAGCCATAGTTATCCAAATCCATGAATTTCAAGACCACCTTCGAAAGACTAAGTTGGCTGGATGTAAGTTCTCTAAGAGCTATAAGTTCCAAGTCTTAGTTGACTCCCTTCCTCCATCCTAGTCAAAACTTTTCATGAGAGCTAAGTTATAAGCAAGGCTTCTTAATCCTGATAGATGTTATCAACTCAGTTCGGATTAAAGAAGAAGTAAAGGTCTGATTTTAGACCCAAAATAAATCTAAGTTAGGTTAAAATTCTTTCAATCCTTTCCATATTGTTGAGAAATTATTGAAACATAATTGCCCCAACTCTATTGATTTTGATGATTTCCAAAAGCCATGAATATATTAATAGAAACAATGAATTATTTATCAAATACCATGAGTTTATTTAAAAGTGAAAAATATAAACTACCAATGTTTACATTCAATGAGTTCTTGAATCAATTAAAACAAAAAGAATTTTTATACTTGAGTTTATACTTGAGATTTCAAAAGAATTCTTATACTACTCATTTGATGATCAAATCAATTCTATTCAAGTCACATTTATATTTAAATTTATTTGGGACGAGTTTTAAAGTCTATTAGAACATTTTCTGATTTTTGTATCGCTCCCGAGCCGACTCAAGGGTTTCCGAGTCGACTCCCCAAATGTCTGGTTTTCAATGTTGTCCTGAGTCGACACTTGAGTTTTCAAGAGTCGACCCCTGAACTTTCGCGAGCCGACTCATGGACTGTGCGAGCCGACTCGACTCAGACGGCAGAGAGGCTCATTTTTGAGCGCTTCTCGAGTTGACTCCCCGCATATCTTGAGTCGACCCCTGAAAGTTAGGTGTTTCTGGAATCGACTGTTCGAGTCGACTCACGCATTGCTCGAGCCGACTCCACGGAATCTGGACGCGATTTTTTCTGGATGCCACATCATCTCTAACGGTAATATTTTTGAATAACGGCTATTTTTCTATGTCTCTAACGGCTATATTCTTACAGAATCTATAAATAGAGGAACTCTTTTCAAATCAAATGATATAGAGATATCAAAAAGAGAAAAGAATATCTTTCAAAAAGAGGGAAAAACAGAGCTTTATTTGAAAATCTTCTAGTTCAAAGTAGAGTGATTCAAAAGGAGTGAAATCAAAGAGGAAGTTTCGTCTGCTCCAGATCTTCAATCCACAAGAGTCAAAAGAAAATCCAAAAGCTTTTCAAAGATCAAATCGAAGGATTTTCAACATTCAACAAAAGGAGAACAAGCTTCATCTCAACTTCAAAGGTTTCAAACGGTCAAGAATCTTGCTGAGGCCTGATTCAATACTTCAAGAGGAGTTAAAGAGGAGAAGGAAGAAAGCCAAAGCCACAACCATCTGCAATCTTATCAGGCTTTTCTAATCCTTTTATACTTATTTGTATATTTGCTCAAGGGGAGCGTTTCTATATTTAAACTCTATTATTTGGTTGTTTGCTGATTCAATCAGTGGATTGA
>UESW01001317.1:287197-311185 GCA_900491605.1 Calamus simplicifolius
AAAATATATTATCCAAAAATATTTATTGAAGTAGGCAGTCCTTTAATTATATTTGAAATGTTTTAGTAATTTTTTTAATTATCAACTATTATATATTTCATTATAGAAAGATTGTTGGATTCTAATTTTCAATATAGATCTAATTTTTTTTTCTTTCTAATTCCAATGTGGACCTAGATATTTTTTATTAGATTAAGTCATGCAATAATTCCAACCAAACTTGAATGGCAAATGAGATTTTTTTATCTTTCAATTGACCCCACTCCATCTAATTTATTATGTGGTATTTATCCAAAATGATATAGGGATGAAACTTGATAAGGTCTTGATCAAGCACGTCCAATCTGATCCAACATAATTGAGGTCATAATCGTGACTACATTTGTTTAGTACCAGTTATTTGTGAAATGGTGGCAGGGTTGGCAAAAAAATTGTTTCAATGTTTTCTAAGTTTATTATTCATTTATTCTTAAAAATAATGGCCTGACTCCTGCATACAAAAAAATATTCATCATTAAAAATTTATATCCAAAAATATTTATTCAAGTAGATAATCCTCTTTAATTATATTTGAAAATTTTTAGTAATTTTTTTAATTATCAATTATATACATTTGGTTACAGGAACATAGTTGAATTTCTAATATTCAATTATAGATTTTTTTTCTTTCTAATTCCAATATGAATTATTTATTTATTATAAATTTAAGTCATGCAATTGATTTCAATCTAACTTGAATGGCAAATGAGTGTTTTTTATATTTTTATTTAATTTGACCGGTTAATAGGTTAGGTATTAATTCAAGATGATGCTATGAGATTAACTTGATGAGGTTTTGAAGCGCAATCAATCTGACCTAACATAATTTAGGTCAAGATAGTGATTAAATTTATTTAATATAGTGGTTGGTGGAATGACGACTGATTCAACATATTTGATGTAGGATAGTGGTTGGATTTATTTAGTAGTAGAGGTTGGTGGAGTAGTGACGAGGCTGATTAAAAAAAAAAAAAATTCCTTCCATTTGGAAAGAAGAGGATGCAACAGCCAACGACTTGATCATTTCATAACTTCTAGGTCAATGATAAGAAGTTTTATCGTCATAAATGAAATTTAATCAGATCATAATCAAGCACGTTCAATCTGATCCTCAAAAGACTAGATTTATTTAGTATTAATGGTTGATCGCAATATGGAATAGTGATTTATTAGATATCAGTGGTTGGTGGAATAGTAGCTGAGATGCTGATCCAACATATTTGAGGCCATGATGGTGACTTGATTTATTTAGTATTAGCGGTCGGTGGAATGATGCCAGCGTTGGCAAAAAAATAAAAAAATAAATAAAAAATAAATAAAAAAATTCTTCGCTCAGGGAGAGTTAAACCACTTTTAACTGCTTTAAAATTCATGTAATTTTTTTTTAAAAAAATTATCCTAGCTTTGATATGTGTGCAACAACAGAAAGTTAAAATTTGAATTTATTTGCTACTGCTTTAATTGTAGAGTTAAATTTTTCATATTGAAATTAAAATTTAGTTTTTAAAAATTCCAAAAAACGCAAAACATTTTAAAATTCTAATTTGAATTTAAATTTTTTGAATTAAGTTTCTTTAGTGGTTAGTATTCTTTATTGCAATAAATTTTTAGATTTAAATTACTGCATTAAAATTTAAATTAAAAAATCAAAAAATTATTTGAAAGCCATATTTTTTAAAATATAACTCAAACTACAAGGCTAAATCCTAAAGTTGGTATTGTATAGAATGAACTAAATAACTCAGCTCATATAAAATGGGGAGGTTCTAAATACACCAAAAAAATACTCTCCACACCCACACTTTAAAAAAATACCCAATTTGCCCCATTATGTAATGACCGTTATACCCTCAAAAAAATTTTTCACACTCCATCCTGAACAAACCCCTCCTCAATCACTGTTTGGCCCTTATGGGCCGAACAAAGGGCCTCTGTTCGGCCCTATTGGCCAAACAGAGAAGCCAAACATGAAAAATTTATAAAATGATGAAAAAAAGGAAAGCGGATGGAAAAGGATGGTTGGGCCTTTTTGGGACGATAAGGTTGGTGAGGGGAGGATGGAGGGAGGGGTCTGATTTGGTTTTTTTAAATTACTATCATTTTTTATCTCTTGTCCAGTGGGAAGCCGCTACCGCGCTCGCTGCAGAGAGGAAATCGCTGCTCGCTGCCAGAGAGGAAACCGCTGCCGTTGCTGGTTAGGGAAGGAGAAGGAAAGAGAAAGAAGGAAGATAGGAGGAGGGGAGCGGCCGGGTGGAGTGAGGGAGAGGGGTAGTTTCGGATTTTTTTGGATGTAGAGAGAAAATTGCTCTCCACACCTTTGAATTTAAAAATTTTTAAAAATTCGAGAGTGTGGAGAGCAATTTTTGCGGTGTATTTAGAAGCTCCCTATAAAATGGCTTTTAATGACCTTAGTGGCATCAAACCAAAAGAAAATTAATGGTCCTTCTTTAGTATATGATAAGCCAAGTGAGATACTAACTACTTTAGGATTACCTTCAGTAACAATTTTCTAATCTTAAACCATCTTCCAAAATTTGGTTCTCAACCAAGTCCCTCTGGCTGAAATCGGTTGAGGCATCTTCTACTTCAAACATAAAAACTCCTAAAAAATAAAATTTCATTGTAGACATAGAATACTTAGTGCCCTTTTTTATAGTTTTTATGATACTTACCTTCCTAATAAAACTGCTAAAGAAATATGAAATGCCCTTAAGGTTAGGTATAGGATGGATGATATCGATC
Source organism: Calamus simplicifolius (assembly GCA_900491605.1). Classification (NCBI taxonomy): domain Eukaryota; kingdom Viridiplantae; phylum Streptophyta; class Magnoliopsida; order Arecales; family Arecaceae; genus Calamus; species Calamus simplicifolius. Next base: position 289,979 of record UESW01001317.1, read on the forward strand.
TATACCAATTCACCATATCAAAGTTTCGAAAGTATGCAATGATAGAATTAAAGCCATAGGTATCCAAATCCATGAATTTCAAGACCACCTTCGAAAGACTAAGTTGGCTGGATGTAAATTCTCTAAGAGCTATAAGTTTCAAGTCTTAGTTGACTCCCTTCCTCCATCCTAGTCAAAACTTTTCATGAGAGCTAAGTTATAAGCAAGGCTTCTTAATCCTGACAGATGTTATCAACTCAGTTCGGATTAAAGAAGAAGGTCTGATTTTTGACCCAAAATAAATCTATGTCATTTAGGGTTGCCATTGAATATAATATTAGCCTCAATATGTCCTTTGGGTTGTTCTAGCATGTTATTCGAAGAATGGCATTTTCAGTAGCTAAGGTTCCATAGTGATAAACTTGATTTATGAAAGCTGCCTTGTTTAATAATAGCTCATCAAAGTTTGATTTGTTCTTGGAAAGCAACGATTTATATATATATTACTATTTTTATATTAGATAAAATGAAATCAATATCGTTAATATTAGGATTAAATAGCTGGAGCAAAGAAGTTGTCAATTGGATAATAAATAGTAAATTTCTCAAAATTCTTTTAGACTTTTTAAGTGTAAAAGAAATATAAAAATTAAAGTATGTGCCAGGCATAAAGTAGAAGAATAAACAAGTCTAATTTTCACTGCATGAGGCCATAAATGAATTCATTGAGCTTTAATTCTATAATCTCCAATGATCGACTTGTTAATTTCTCCCATCCCTCCCCAACTACTATATCCGATCACTGTAGCGATGCAAACTCTCTTATCCCCACCATCAAACAAAGGCCATCGGTAGCCTCGTTGGAAAGATCACTGATGAGTTCGCTGGAGTCAATGTGATGGGCGTATGTGCCAAGCAATTGGGGACAAGGGATTGCCCCTGATCTTTGACGACTCTTGAGATGCTCAACAACTCGAGATGCCTGGGCCTTGGAAGTGACACAGCATCTCAAGGAGGACATAGCAAGGATCGTCGCCATGGATGGAATCAAAGGGTTTGTTTGTGGTTGGATGGTTTTGAACACTCTCTCTTATAAGCTTTCCTATTATTTCTTTTATTTTTTTTAAAATAAAAATAATAATAATTACTAAACATTTCTATTGTTAGGTATATAAAAAATAAAAATAAAAATTTTATTTTTATTTTTAAAAAATACCATGGCAATGCTAAATACAGTCATAGTTAAAGTTTGATTCAATCAAAATATAGCTAATGTAATTCAGACCTAAATCAATATGGTTAGAAATTTTGAATTAAATCTCTATTGATCTTCTTTTCTCCAAAACACATTTCCCAATCTAGTTGATGAATCTTGACCTAAATTAGTCTCTTTTCCTTTCATTTTGTTATATTGAAACATTTGATTTTTTTAATAAATTAATTTTTTTACAATGTTTCTAAGTTTATCATTCATCTATTCTTTAAAATTACGGCCAAACTCTTGTACAGTATAAAAAATATATTATCCAAAAATATTTATTGAAGTAGGCAATCCTTTAATTATATTTGAAATGTTTAGTAATTTTTTTAATTATCAACTATTATATGTTTCATTATAGAAAGATTGTTGGATTTCTAATTTTCAATTATAGATCTAATTTTTTTCTTTCTAATTCCAATGTGGACCTAGATATTTTTTATTAGATTTAAGTCATGCAATTAATTCCAACCAAACTTGAATGGCAAATGAGATTTTTTATCTTTCAATTGACCCCACTCCATCTAATTTATTATGTGGTATTTATCCAAAATGATATTATGGATGAAACTTGATAAGGTCTTGATCAAGCACGTCCAATCTGATCCAACATAATTGAGGTCATAATCGTGACTACATTTGTTTAGTACCAGTTATTTGTGAAATGGTGGCAGGGTTGGCAAAAAAATTGTTTCAATGTTTCTAAGTTTATTATTCATTTATTCTTAAAAATAATGGCCTGACTCCTGCATACAAAAAATATTCATCATTAAAAATTTATTATCCAAAAATATTTATTCAAGTAGATAATCCTCTTAATTATATTTGAAAATTTTTAGTAATTTTTTTAATTATCAATTATTATACATTTGGTTACAGGAACATAGTTGAATTTCTAATATTCAATTATAGATTTTTTTTCTTTCTAATTCCAATATGAATTTATTTTTTTTATTAAATTTAAGTCATGCAATTGATTTCAATCTAACTTGAATGGCAAATGAGTGTTTTATATTTTTATTTAATTTGACCGGTTAATAGGTTAGGTATTAATTCAAGATGATGCTATGAGATTAAACTTGATGAGGTTTGAAGCGCAATCAATCTGACCTAACATAATTTAGGTCAAGATAGTGATTAAATTTATTTAATATTAGTGGTTGGTGGAATGACGACTGATTCAACATATTTGATGTAGGATAGTGGTTGGATTTATTTAGTAGTAGAGGTTGGTGGAATAGTGACGAGGCTGATTAAAAAAAAAAAAATTCCTTCCATTTGGAAAGAAGAGGATGCAACAGCCAACGACTTGATCATTTCATAACTTCTAGGTCAATGATAAGAAGTTTTATCGTCAAATTTAATCAGATCATAATCAAGCTCAATCTGATCCTCAAAAGACTAGATTTATTTAGTATTAATGGTTGATCGCAATATGGAATAGTGATTTATTAGATATCAGTGGTTGGTGGAATAGTAGCTGAGATGCTGATCCAACATATTTGAGGCCATGATGGTGACTTGATTTATTTAGTATTAGTGGTTGGTGGAATGATGACAGCGTTGGCAAAATAAAATAAAAAAAATTCTTCGCTCATGGAGAGAGGAGAATGCAACAGCCGACGACTTGGTCACTTCCGAATTTCTAGGTACATGAGAGGAAGCTTTATTATCATAATTTAAGAATACTTAAAAGACTCATTAAATTTTCAAAAATGATAGACCATCTAGATCAAGAGCAACGAATAAAATGATCCGCTTAAAATTTATCACCGCAAGTAATATTTTAAGACTCCCAAACCAATGTACGTATATCGCCATGTTAGTATTCAAAGGCACCCATGGACGACCACCTTGTCGCTTTCGTGGTTTTCAATTCACTGGATTTTTAACCAGCCGACAATTATGCCAATTTCTTTTTTATTTTTCTGTTGATAATCTTTGGCATGCATTTGTGCGGGTGAAGAAAAATAGCTATTGGGATTAATATCCGAGCCCATTTAAATAAAATATAACGTTCTGCCTGATAGCAGACGTTATGCTACTTTTTTTTCAATCGGTGGCGCTGATGACATGTTGATAGAAAAGGAACGGTTATTGATTGCGATCGGCACCTACCAGCGTTGATACTCAAGGTCATTTTAAATTAAAAAAAAATACCATAGTGTTCCTCGACATGTATACAGGCTTTGAAGGGCCTATCTATGATGTCTCATAGCTTCCCCTTTCTTTCTGAGCATCAAGAGATCTTATATTGTGATACAACATTATAATCCAGCTCTAATGCTCACAGTTGAGAAGCCGTATATATTAGTTATGATCAGGGATCATCTTACCTCACAGCTTCCCTTTCTTTTTGCGGTTTGAGAGATCGATCCATCCTCCTCCTTTGATAGCCTCGACGAAATGGCAATGGTCCTAAATGCCTTTGTGGGAAGATATGTTAACAAACTTTCAGAATTTCTAGAGGGAGAGATGTCCATGATGCTGGGCGTGGAGGATGAGCTCAGAAGGCTTCAGAGGAGAATGGAGAAAATAAGTGTCCGTCTTGAATCGGCAGAGCGGAAGGCACTTTCAGAGGGAGACATCCGTATTTGGGTGAGGGAGTTCAAAGATATCATGTATGATGCTGACGATATCATTGATCTTTGTGAGATCGAGGGCAGAAAATTATTGGAAGGTCATCCGTCCATGGTACGTCATCCTTCATCTTTATTTCCTGCTTCAGCTGCATCAAGTTCCGACATGAAATTGGTAGCAAAATTAGAAAACTCAATAACAGGCTAAAACAGATTGCAGAAGATGAATCGATATTACCTAAACTGGAACACTCTATGCAAGATGTTCATGAGAGTAGAATAAATCATCGTCAGACTTTTCCTAATGAGGTTAAGTCTGATATCGTAGGGACACAAATTGAAGAGGCTACTCAGAATATTGTGGAGTCGTTAATTAAAGAAGATAATAAAAGATATCGTGTTTTGGTGATTGACGGAATGGGTGGAATTGGTAAGACCACTCTTGCTTCTAACATATACAATGATAGAAGGATCAAAGAGAACTTTCCTATTCGTGCATGGGTATGTGTTTCTAAGGACTTTTCAGAGATAAAGCTTCTCAAAGAGATGATTAGGAACATTGGTGGAAATTATGGGGAGGCTGAAACTAAGGCGGAGCTCATACCCAAACTTTCCTCTATTCTTGTGAAAAGATTCTTTATTTATTAGATGATATGTGGAGTTCGGATGTATGGGAGGATTTGCTTAGATATCCTTTGGAAAGTGCAACAGCTAGTGGTAGGATTATCATCACCACTCGGAACAGAAACGTGGCAATAAATATAAGAGCAGGTATCCACCATGTTAGTAGAATGGATAATAACACTGGGTGGACTTTACTTTGCAAGAAAGTCTTTGGAGATGATGATGCGGAGGAGGAGGAGGAGATCAATAATTTGAGCAAAATCGGGATTGAAATAGTGAAAAAATGTGATGGTCTTCCTCTTGCAATCAAAACTATCGCAGGAGTTTTAAGATCTAAAGAGAGAAGTAGCTTAGAATGGAACAAGGTTCTAAAAAGCGATGCATGGTCAATGAACCAACTTCAAGAAGAACTCTCAGGTGCTCTATTTTTAAGTTATCAAGATTTACCTTCGGATCTAAAACAGTGTTTTCTTTATTGCTCATTATATCCTGAGGACTCTGTAATGCATCAGATGGATCTTATACGTTACTGGGTGGCTGAAGGTTTTGTAAAAGGAGCACAAGGAGATACACTTATGGAAGATTTAGCAGAGGAATACTATACAGAGTTAATTAGAAGGAATCTTTTACAAGTGACAGATCAGAATGAGGGCAGTTTGTGCAGAATGCATGATGTGCTACGTTCCCTTGCTATCTTTTGATAGGGGATGAGAGTACTTTCTGTAGCAATGATCAATCACCTAACATAAATCCCTTGGTTAAACTTCGTCGCTTGTCGATGGTAAACATGAAGGAGAGACTCCCAAATGTGATAAAACAGCAAACCTGTTTGAGAACTCTAATGCTTGAAAGGAGTCCTGGGATAACGATGATTGAGAATGAACTTAATGAGAATCTGCGTTTTCTACGAAGCATAACCATAAATGACACAGGACTTGAGAGTGTTCCAGGCTGTCTAGGAAATCTATTACACCTCAGGTATCTAGATCTTGATCGGACAAAAATTAGAGAGCTGCCAGAATCCATTGGGTGCCTTGTAAATCTGCAGATATTAAACCTGTCAGGTTGTCAATTATTGCATAAACTTCCTAAGACCATTACAAAACTATGCAATCTAAGATGCCTTCGGTTAGAAGACACTCCACTGACTCATGTACCTAAAGGAATAGGCAAACTGAAACATCTTAACCATCTCCAAGGATTTGTGGTTGGCCATAATGACACAGGTGCACCAGACGAGGAGGGGTGCGATCTGGATGAGCTACGATCTTTGCCCCAACTGAGATTCTTGTGGATAGAAAGGTTGGAGATGGCACAAGCAGAAGGAGCTCCGACTCTTGCAAATTGTCACTTTTTGAGGACATTGATTTTATGGTGTAAAATAGAAGTTATCCGGTATATTCAAGATGAAGAAATCCAGAGAATTAACGAGACATGTGAAGGGCTCTCTCCGCCATCCACCCTACAGACGCTTCGGATATTTTACTTTTATGGTACTGGATTTCCTGGATGGATGATGTCACCTTCATTGGATGCCTCTTTTCCTAACCTGACAGAAATAGTGCTCTATCATTGTACATCATGCCCACAACTTCCACCACTGGGCTTATTGCGCCAGCTCAAATTCCTTAGCATTCAAGGTGCAAATGCAATCACAACCATCGGACCTGAATTTCTTGGCCCCCGTGCATCATCGGCACCGACAGCATTTCCCAAGCTTCAAGTGCTAACGTTTGCATACATGGAAAACTGGGAAGAGTGGTCCTTTTCTGCGGAGGGGGTTAGCGAAGAAAGAAGAGAAGCCCCTAAGTTGCTGTCCTGTCTCAGATCCTTGAGTCTTGTCTTTTGTCCCAAGCTGAGAGCTCTTCCAGAAAACCTGCGGCACGCCACCAGTTTACAACAATTGAACATAGCATATGCCGACAAGCTCACAGAAATCAACGACCTCCCCTCTCTGACAGAAGAGCTCTCAATTACGAAAACTCCAATGTTGGAAAGGGTATCCAACCTTCCCTCATTGAAATATTTGGAGATAAGAGATTGCCCGAGGTTGCAGCATGTGGAGAATCTCGATAAGTTGCAATGCTTGACACTAGAAATCTTAGAGGAGTCTACCACTATTGATGATGGACGGACACCAAGCCTCCCGGAGTGGTTATTGGGGCTACTCGGCCAGCATCAAAATGCCCAAGCTTCTCTCCAGAATTTAAGGAAATTTCACTTGACGTGTAGCATACCACTCTTTAAGACCTTTCTCAAGGATGGCCCCAATTGGCCCATTATTGAGTGGATGCCCGAGGTCATGATCGAATCTTATAGACCGAACAAGAACTTGTTGTATATTCGGTATACCAAGGCCCCTCGCACCTTTGAAACCAACATTGAGGGATGGGAAGAATGAGACTAAAAGCATGGATCGATCTGCCATCACTTCTTCTTTGGCGAGGTAATTTCTCATTCCATTGCATATTTGTTTCCATTTTTAATCTCTCTAGCACCTTTAAATTGGTTGGCATGTTGCTTATTATATGATAATCTCCTCCTTCCCCAGATACCACTGCTCCTATTTATTTCTCCGGGACCAACGTGCGCAGCATTTGGCCTTTCTTCCCCTTAAATGGTGCTTTTGTTTGGTTATAATTTGTATTGAGTTTATTCTCTCTCATGTAATTTCTGTTTCCAGGTGTTTTGATATATTTGTAATTTTGTTTCCCTTCCTTTTCTTTTTTTTTTTTTTTTTTTTGATGACATTATCATTTGCTTGTGTGTAGCTCTTAGAATTTATGTTCAATAAATTGTCATTTCTCTGACTCTCTCCATTGCTGATATTTGTTTCCCCTTAATCTTCAAGACCAACTTGATTTTTTTTTTTGTTTTTTTGAGAAAATAGAGAAGCCAAAAAGCTTCTGATCATTCAGCTCGGTCACAAGCCCTTACGACTCCCTCCTTTGCTCCCCATATATCGACCTCGACGAGAAACGCTTCATGGACAACTGGGCAATTCGCATGCTCGGCCTCTATGGCCTCCATACGGAAGCAAATAACGTGAAGAAAAGCGGTAGGCATGCTTTTATCGCCCATGCTCGATGGCTCAAACAGAACTACCAAGAGCTGAAGGTCACTCGCCTCCGCCTTTGCTTCTCAAACCCTTCAGAACACATAGACGATGTCATGGAATGGATTGGAATGGCCACCTCTAGGGACGTCCAAGAACTCGAGATCGATTTCTCTAACCCTGACCATGATATGAGCTACCCTGAGTGCTTCAAAAGCTATGCTGAATTATCACCAGATGTCTACATGACATGCCATTCGCTTCACACATTGAGACTGTCGGGATGCAAATTTCAGCCAGCTTTGTTCGGCAAGTTTCGTGCGCTGAGGAATCTTTCTATTGAAAGGGTTGAATTCGATCCAGCATTGCTTCAGGTCCTCGTAGCAAATTGTTGGCAACTAGAGGATCTTAAACTTAAGATGTTGGGCGATTTGACTTACGTCAGTATCAATGACTTTAGGCATCGAATTGGGAGAGTAACAATTGAAGAATGCATTCCAATGAAGGAAGTCAATATTGTTATGCCAGGTCTCAAATATTTTAAGTACTCTGGAATCGTGGTGCCCATTGTCATCAAGGATTATTACACACTTGAGGAGGCTGAACTTGATTTTAGTCAGCAAATTGAACTTGGTAATCACGGTGAATTAATCTCAGAAATCCTCATGTTCCTTCAGAATGCAAGAGTGCTCACAGTATGCAGTTACCTAACCCGGGTATGTACTTTGATCAACAACTTCTGTTTATGAGTTTCAATCATTAACTAATCTAGTAATCTTATTCCAGCAACGATGATCATAACTTTGTCTGTTTTTTCAGAATACTTCCTCCTCCTTTTTATTGTGTATACATCTTTTTTTTTTCAATTTATTAGCTTAAATTTTGTGATATGTGAAGGTCATAGCTATTGGTTCTGAAAATCTTCACTTGCCAAACATGATAATGGAACTTCGACATCTGATACTAATGAAGGCAACATTACGCAAAGATGAGTCCATGGGGATCGTACTTCTGCTTACAAGTTATCCGATGTTGGAAACTTTAACAATTCATATGGGGTATCAGACACAACTTGTCCCTATAGTCCTCAACGTGAGTGTTTTCAATTGCTCCATTTTGAGTTAAATGTATATCACCATTTCCTCTATTTTTTTTGCTCGACCCATATATACTTTATGTTGCAGGATGATGAATACTTCAGTGCTCCATTTGATGCCAAAGGGTTTTGGGAAGCACAGACCTCACCCATCATATGCCTTGATATGCATCTGAAGAAGGTTGATATCATTAACTTCAAAGGGCATGGAAATGAAATGCACTTTCTTAAATATCTACTGAAGAAATCGGCAAGATTAGATGAACTATGTATTACCATCCCAGGTGACATGTCAGATGGAGAGGAATTGGGGCATTGTATATCTGCTGCTCAACAACTGCAACACTATGAGAAAGCTTCACCACATGTTCAGATAGTGATACGTTGAGTGTCTGATATAGAACTCTCAAATTCATAAGGCTTGATAATGTAATGATAATGAAATAAGATCAGAAGCTTTTGCTAGCCCCCATGCGGTTTTTTTGAGAAAATAGATATAGTCTAGAGGGAAGACAAATCTGAACCATCTGAGGGTGTTTGGATGCACGACATATGTGCATGTTGGAGCTGGGGAGCAGAGTAAGTGGACGCCAGGTCTAAAAAGATGGTATTCCTGGGCTACCCGCATGGAATCAAGGGTTATTGATTATGGGATCCCTTGGAGAAGAAGGTTTTCATCAGCAGAGATGTGACCTTTGATGAGAGCTCGATCCTTCAGAGCAGAGATGATACAAATGCACAGTAGGGACTACATGAGGTAGAATACGGTAACACTAGTCAGATGACCTCCTACACAGTCGTGCCATTTGCTAGTGGACTAGGAGGATTTGAGATTCAGGTGGAGTAGACTGACAGAGGGGTCAGAAGTCAGGAAGTTCAGCAGGATGCAGCTGAGCAGAGCACTCAGGAGGATGCAGCTGAGCAGGGAACTGATACTGAGATTGCACTGCATAGGCCCAGGAGAAACGTGCGACCATCAGTTCGATACGGCTTCGAGGATTCGGTGTCATATGCCCTGGTGACAGCAAATGAAGACCCTTATACCTATCAGGAGGTTGTGAACAGTCAGGACAGAGATAGATGGGTCCAGGCTATGGCAGGAGATGCAGGCTATGGCAGAGGAGATGCAGTTTCTCTACAAGACTGGCACGTGGCAGATGATCTAGCTGCCACAAGAAAAGAAATTCATTGATTGCAAATGGGTTTATCAGCGCAAGAAAGGGCCTTCAGAGCAAGGAGGTATCAGGTACAAGGTAGGACTAGTGGCCAAAGGATACTTTCAGAAGGAGGGCTTCAACTACAGAGAGTTTATGGAAGAAGGTGGAGTGGAGCTTGTAAAGGTACATACCAAGGAGAATCCAACAATGCATTGACCAAGGTTCTTTCACGAGATAACTTTTGTAGAGATTGCAGCTGATGGATGCAGCGGACGTGTTGAGGCCTTGAAAGCACAAAGATGGAGATTGTTGGGTTAGGTATGGTGCTATCAAGGCCCAGGAGGGCTAACTTGTATTGGACTGGGTTTGAGTCCAAGGGTTAAGATTAAATCAAGTTACGGGTGTACACGGGCTTGGAAATTAGTTTAATCTCATTGGGTTAGTCCATGGAAGTTTTTATTGAGTCTGGGTCTGACCAACTTCGTGGATGTATTTAAACTATAGTTCTAGGGTTTGAAGATATAGAGAATAGATTCTTTTCTCCAAAAATTTCTCTCTCATCATAAAGGCGGCTGCCCTATCTTCTCTTTCTCCTCCTCCCTCTCTCTCTATTCTTCTTTCCCTTGCCGCACGGAGCTAGAATCAGGGCTTCGTTAAGGACGGCTTCATGGAGCGCTTGGATCCATTGGGGAACTTCCGCTCCCAGGAAGACACGTGAAGATCCAAGCGTAAGAGGCATTTAGGAAGTCCGTGGAGGTCTGTGGGAAGAAGATCCAGACTTCTGGTGGTCTATCAGCTTCACCTAGATTTTGTGGGATTGCACGACTTTGTGGGAGAGCCACAGGAGAGTCACAGACATGAAGGAGAGAGTCTATGCGTGGCTCCGTCTGGGATCATTTGGTTCCAAGAGAGAGAGGAAGACTTTGGTCAATGGAAAGAAAGCATCTCACGTTCAGGGAAAGAAGGCGTGAAGGCTGGGAAGAAAAAGCTCTGGCTGGGAAGAAGAAAAACCACATAAAGACGGAGGGGAGGATCAGCAAAGAATAGGGAAAGATTTATTTTAAATAAATTTTTAGGAATAAAAAGGGGCTGTGGTGGTTGTTCAAGAAGCTAATTGTTGATAAAGGATACAAAAATCAGTAGCCAATCTAATTATTGACAATAAAGGGTGAAAGCCTAGGTTACTTCTTCAGCGAGGTTGATCTCATTACTGTTCATCAAGGATTAAACCCCAACAAGAGTAAGAGGAGGGTGACGAAGAAGGCGAACAATTCTGGGTTCTCCCACTCGAGAAAAATCATCCATGCAATTTCCATTTATTCATGATTCAAAGACAGTTAAAGGGAGTTTTTAAGTAAACTAATATATCTAGCCTAAAATCTTTTCCAATGCCCTGACCTCTCTTCAGTGACTAGCCGGTGAGTGGCTAAGGCATCTAACCTCTGTGCTTCATCCCTAAAGCCCTTGATTTGGGAGTTATGACATCAAGATGTTAGGTAGTGTTTGAAATAGGGGATAGCTAGGAATAAAGTTAACCAAAGGGATAATCCATGGTTAACCATGGTTAACCATGGGATATCCCCTCAATTTATTCCCTAGAGAATGCAGGAATAGCTGGTTATCCCTCCAAATAAGAGTAAAAAAAGTTATCCTATGAATTTACCTTTTTGCATTTGATATGATCAATGGGATAGCCAAGGGATATCCCTAGGGATAGTCAGGGGATAAACTCTATCCCGTACACTTATCCATAGATAATATTTTCCTATCAAACACTACCTTAGAGTCCAGTCCCTATGTAAAAATGGTCGTGGCCTTCTTTAGAGGTTGGAACACAGAGCGAAAGGTGTGAGGACGACCGTAAGGTTCAGCGGCGCCTTCCTTTAACCAGGGCAAACAATCTAGCATTGGGGTGCAAGCCTGCTAGCCTCGAGTCATCCCATTCCCCTATGGTTATCGATTCTCAAAGGCTTTGGACTAGCCTCTTCAACAAGTCTTCTATCTACCTTTGCAATGAATTGAATGCTTCACCAATAACAACAATAACAACAACAACAACAATAATAATAATAATTTAAAAAAATTAGTGCAATCTTACGTGATCTTAAAAACTTGAGTGAACATTAATTAATAGTAAGCAAACTTTAGTTATAACTCTTTAAACAATTCTTTTTCATCCAAGTGAGACTATGGATGGAGACATTATAATTTCCATCCCTTCTTAGGCCATCTAATGTAGGACTATGCACGAGGTACTTCAATAGGTATCATGATTTCATGTGCTAATGGTCATAGATCATAAACATCATTTAAACATTTAATATTTTTTAAAAAAATTGCAGAGAGCAGCTGATTTCATGAGCATTCCATACAACATTTGAAATCTTTTTAAAATAGAAAGTTGCACCCAAATGGAATTTTAATTATACTGAATGTGATTGTCTCACAAGACTATCAAGTGGAAAAATCATATCATTTGATTCCATTCTAGACATTATGACCATTGGACTAAGCTTATAAATAGGCTTTAAGTCCAAGGCCTAATATATAACAATTTATTTATCTTTTCTTCCACAAAGTGTAAGCTCAAATTTATTCCAAAGTGTCAAAGATGCTGAGTATCTGAAGGAGCTTTTAGGTCATACTTTCAACCTGACCATGCTCGTGGAAGGAGATCCAAATCAAGCTAAATCATTGTACTTTAAGGTTGCATTTGGTAGCAGGTAATCTATACAGATTATCAGTAATTTAAATGGGGCCCATCAGATAACTATGCTTGGTACATGTTTTGAATGGCAATCTATCTTGTAGTGATAATCTGAGAGGTAATCCGGATTACCTAAGGAATGGATGGTTATCCATATTGCCAGAGATGTAGTAATCTGATAAATTTTTTTAACAAAATTGCCCCTGCTTTCTTTGATCGCTCTCTACTCGCCTTCTTCTCCACCAACCTTGCTGGGACATGGAGATCCCGAGCCATACCCTCTACCGCCGAGTTGGGTCGCAAATCTCCGCAGTCCAGTGGCCTCACGGCTATCTTCAGACGCCACGGAACTTCTTCTGATTGATAGCCTTCGGCATCCTCACCGGCCACTTCGAATATCATTTATAAATATAATTTTTTTAAAATATTATCATTTATAAATATATTTTATAAAAAAATTAAAAATATAATAATATATAAATTTTTAATAAATTTAATTTAGGAGTATTTTAGAAATTTGATGTTATATGACCGGTAATCTGTTTGTCATACCAAATACGGTAATCAATATTATTGTAGCATTACCTGTGTATACCAAACACAGTAACCAACATTACTGATAATCTATGAAGTAGTAATCTATCTTGTGGATAATTTATATTACTATTCAGAATTGTCTGGCGATACACCAAACGCAACCGCAATTCACTTACAACTTGAAGGAATAAAAATTAATTCTTATGATAATGTCTAACATACCTTGATCCAAGCTTGTTCTTTTTATCTTATTTTAATACTCATTGGTCCTTAAGGATAATTATTTGAATAAATTGCCTTTCCAAATAATTGTATTTGAAATGTAATACTGATTCATATTGGTTATATTTTTTATCATTATATTCAACTATTGCATATTTGATATATATGTGCATATGGATGTGGGTGTATAAGGTTTCCACTAGGCTTAGGCTCATTATGTTTTTCTTTGAAATATTTTTGTAAAGCCTTAGAAAGTTTAGGATTAGAGGTGAACAATGGTTGGAGTGAGAAGCAACTACATTAGCTATTTATTAATAATTTAACTTGTCTTAATCCGTAACCTTATAACATTTGAATTTTTTTTAGGTGGAATAGAAGAGTAAAACTTTCCTAAATTTATTATAAAATATATATACAAGTAACAAGGAATTAATTTAGCAGATAATAGGAATGTTGAAAGAGAATGTGTTCCTTTGCAACCTCATCGCTTAGTAAGCATGCTCAAGGCTCAAAAAATAAAGTATCCTATATGCTGATGCCTACTCTGATGAGGATTTTTTAGAAAAAAAATTAGATTTTTGTCTTCCAAATGTGTCATCAAAAAGAGGCGATGAGCTGATTGTAAGCTCGCCTCCATAAGGATGGGATGAATTTATTTCTTGCATAATTTGAAGAATTAGTTTTAAAGATTATATAGCCATATCACGTATCAAGCTTGGACGGTGTTCTGAACTGTTGTATCAAACTTGGATGATGCTCTGGACCTCTTACAAATAAAAGAAAGTTTTTGTGCACTGAATGCGGTGCAGATCGCGTGCATCGCATGCAATGTTGACTTCATGCACATGCGATCGTGCATGCTAAGGACAATTTTGTTCTTTTGCGCATCTCACATGCAGTCCATATATACATGGAATCAATCGCATGCAGTGCATAAAAGGGTAGAGAGCGGGCCTCAGCACCCCCAATAACCCGGTCGAGACTCCTTTCCAAAGCAAACAAAACAACTCCAATACCTCCCTAATTACATATGCAACGAGTTCTCTGAAGCAACAACTTCCACCATTGTGTATTACTTCAGCCTAACAAGGGAGAAACCTAAGGCAAGACCAACGTTAATTGTTCGATTGTTTGAAAACTGTCGATACCTTCAAAATGCACCTCTGTAAAAAAAAAAAAAAAAAAAGAAAGAAATATGGGGGAGGGATGGGAGGTGAACAAACATAACAGTAAATCCAAGTGTTGATGCCAAGTCTGTTGGGAATTGTATCCTAAAGCCAATCATTTGATGATTGTGCTAATGTAAATTGTATATAAATTGATATATTAATAAAAGTTATTTGGCAGTTTATTCATTACAAGAACATCTTCTTAATACTCCTGATTGTAATGAAGCCCTTAGGATCTTCCTTCACGATAAAGGAGGATTTATCTTTGAAGGTCCTCAAAAAGGTTCGCGACCATATGATATACTATGACAGGGCCATAGTACTATTAATTATAGGACGTTGTATATCATATTTGTTGGTTGTCCTCTTAACCAAGGAGTATAGAGACACTGATATGACATACATGTGAAAGTGTAGGAGTACATTTCATCGAACGTGACTCATTTTTGGATACTCTACTGTCAAGAGTTAATCCGAGAAGATATAGGTATAAGTATCCTTCAGACCTGAAGATCACAACCAGTGGCTTACAAGCAACTCATTGTACTTAGGTGCTGAACCACCTAGATTTCTAATCCAGCTACGAAAGGTTACAGGGTGCAGTCAAGTACTTGTGGTAGTCAGTTATGGATCAAGATGGAATTTGACCTATCCCGTTAAAAGGAGAAATGCTTGTGTTTCAATTTAGCAAGACCTTGGTCAAGGAACTTCATGTGAAAGTCACATGATCACTAAAATTGAAATCACTTTATGGATTTGCTATTTAGAGTTGACAGGCTCTTAAGCCATCCATAGCATTTATGGTCAAGAGGATGAATTATACGGTAACTATTTCTTAGGGTTCTTGGAGTTTGCTCGGCAACTCTTCAACCTATCCGGACATCGGGTTCCATTGCTAGATGGGCACATTGATTAGTATAGAAAGTTGTTTCTATGCTACCGGCTTAGGTTCGAACCTAGAGAGTCACACGCATAGAAGTTTCCTAGGATGATTTGTTTGCTGATCAACGATTGAAATCGTATATAATTTAATTAATCAATTTGATTGATTAATTATCTCAATTAGGTTAAGTACAATTGAATAAGATTCAATTTGATTTAAGTCTATTAGAAGGACTAGTTAATTTCAAATATTAATTTAAAATTAGACTTGATTTGGATTTAAATAGATTCAGAACTAGCCAAATTTGATTTGGGCTAGGACCATGATCTATGTGGGTTCAGTCCAATAAATTCAGATTACCTTAAACCAAAAACTAAACCCAAACCTCTCACATAAGTCTGAGAGATTAAATTCACATATAGAATTTAATGTCTTGCATTAATCTTCTCCAAATAATTCCGTCGGAATTCTAAAGTGTTAGAATAAATGCGCCTGTATTAACCAAACGCTACGGTTCGACGACTCTTTGGTTTTTACCGAACGTCGGTTCGACGACTCTTTGGTTCTTTACCGAACGTCAGAATTAACCAAGCGCTACGGTTCGGCGTCTCTTTGGTTTTCCGGCAAGCGGCGGAATTCTAAATATTAGAATTTAATGAGCTGGCTAAAAAGACTATAAATAGAGGACATCCTCACCAGATTACACAAAAGAGAAAAACAATACACGATATGTCGTGAATTGATTTTTTAAAGAATTAGAATAGAAAATCTTGGTGATTCTGGTGCTAACGGAAGTATGGAGGATCCTAGAAAAGAATTCAAGTTGGAGGATTCAAGATCAGCAAAGTCGTTTTCCGTGAGCTAGCACTCCCAGGAATCCGATCATTCGGGGCTTCGTGTGGATGATACTAGAGGCCGGACGATTGAACGGCTGCAGAGCATAAAGGGATTTACCAATTGCCTTCAAGGTAAGTGATATGATCCCTAGATCTTAAGGCATGCTTCAAGATAAGAAGTATGACTTCTTGCCTTGAAGATTAAGACATGATCTGATAGTTTTATTTATATGCATATTTTGGATCAATTGATCCTATATACAAGGCAGAGATATGATCTTGATGCATGTTAGATAGATTAGTATGTAATCTTTAAATTTCTGCATTGATAATTGTTATCAATTTTTAAAACATGCATGCCTCGGAGATTGTTTCTCCCTACAAAGTCACATTCCTTCAACGCCGGAAGATGGAGGACCTCCTCTCTGAAGAGCTCCTATAAGAAAGTTTCCGAAGACTGGATGCTCCGGTGGAGACCCTCCGACGCTCAAGTAAGTTACTTGGGAACAGACAGGAAAACTAGCAGAAGGATAGCTAGAGAACTTGAGTTCAGGATTCCTTTCTCGTTGTGAGTGTGGACATTTTATACATGTCGAGGGTTCCTTTTCCCACTTTCAAAGGTTGATGATTTCGAGGTATCGTTGTCCGATAGTGGACAGGTGGCTAGGCTGACAGTGATAGGTCGCAATCCACTACAAGAAAATACTGAAATAGCGACGCAAGTTTAGCGACGCAATTATGCGTCGCTAAATTGTGACCACTTTGCGACGCCTCTCACTACAAGAAAATACTGAAATAGCGACGCAAATATAGCGATGCATAATTGCATCGCTAAATTACGACCTCTTTGCGACACCTTTGTGACAACAAAATATTGCGACGCATTAGCGACTCATTAGCGACTCAATTAACCAAAAATCAAAAAAAAATTAAATTTTTAATATTGCGACGCAAATATTACATCGCAATATTTTTAAATTAATTTTTTATGAAATATAAATATCAATAAAAATATTGCGATGCAATATTTGCGTCGCAATATTTTAACAGAATTAAATATTTTAAATAGCGACGCATTAGCGATGCAATAAATAGATAATTAAAAAATTATTTTTAATTTAGTGACGTACCAATTGCGTCACAAATAATTGAAATGAAATTAAATTTTATAAAATCTAATTATCGGAAAAAAAATATTGTGACGCATCACAGTGCGTCGCAATGTTTTTAAAAGAATTAATATATTAAATAGCGACGCATTAGCGACGCAATAAATTAGAAAATAAGAAAAATTATTTTTAATTTAGCGATGCAACAAATGCGTCGCAAATAATTTAAATAAAATTATATTGTTTAAAGTACAAATAGTTTACAAAATATTGCGACGCATAACAGTGCGTCGCAATGTTTTGAAAAGAATTAAATATTTTAAATAGCGACGCCTTAGCGACGCAATAAAATTGGAAAATAAAAAAATTATTTTTAATTTAGCGACGCAACAATTGCGTCGCAAATAATTTAAATGGAATTATATTTTTACAGTAGTAATATTTTAAAAAATATTGCGACGCCAACCAGTGCGTCGCAATATTTTGAAAAGAATTAAATATTTTAAATAGCGATGCCTTAGCGACGCAATAAACTAGAAAAATAGAAAATTATTTTTAATTTAGCGATGACACATTGCATCGCAAATAATTAAATGGAATTATATTTTTTACAGTACTAATATTTTAAAAAATATTGCGACGCCACCCAGTGCGTCGCAATATTTGGAAAAAATTAAATATTTTAAATAGCGACGCATTAGCGATGTAATAAATCAGAAAATAAATTAAATTTATTTTTAATTTAGCGACGCAATAACTGCATCGCAATAATTTTAAATAAAATTAAATTTTATAAATTATAAATATGAGAAAAAATAATTACGACGTAACACAGTGAGTTGTAATGTTTTTAAAAAATTAATTATGTTAAATAGCAACGCATTAGCGATGTAATAAGCAAAAATATTAATTTGGAAAATTATATTTTAATATAGCGACGTACTTGTTGCATCGTAATTATTAGAATTAAAGTTAATTTTTTATATATTATAATTATCATATTAAAAAAATATGATGCAACCCTTTGCGTCGTTATATATTTAAAAAATTAATTATGTTAAATAGCGATCGGTCTAAAATCGATCGTGACCGATCAGAATAAGGGCTTGGATTGATCGCAACCCTCGGATCGTCGCCGATCGGACCGATTGCCGCGGTCCACGATCGGTCGTCGCCGATCGGGATCAGGGCTTCGATCGATTGCAACCGTCGGATCGTCGCCGATCTCGGACGGATTGCAACTATCCAAGATCGGTCGTGGCCGATTGGGATCACAGCTTGGATCGATCGCAATAGTTAGATCGTCGTCGATCTCGGACGGATTGCAACTGTCCGAGATAGGTCGTGGCCGATCGGGATCACGGCTTGGATCGATCGCAACCGTCGGACCTTTGCCGATCGGACCGATTGCTGCGGTCCGCGATCGGTCATCGCCGATCGGGATCAGGGCTTGGATCGATCGTAACCGTTGGATCATCGCTGATCTCGGACAGATCGCCACGGTCCGAGATCGGTCGTGGCCGATCGGGATCAGGGCTTGGATCGATCGCAACCGTCGGATCGTCGCCGATCTCGGACGGATTGCAACTATCCGAGATAGGTCGTGGCCGATCGGGATCAGGGCTTGGATCGATCGCAACCATCGGATCTTTGCCGATCGGACCGATTGCCGCGGTCTGCGACCGGTCATCATCGATCGGGATCAGGGCTTGGATCGATCGCACCGTCGGATCGTCGCCGATCTCGGACGGATTGCAACTGTCCGAGATCGGTCGTGGCCGATCGGGATCACGGCTTGGATCGATCGCAACAGTCGGATCGTCGTCGATCTCGGATGGATTGCAACTGTCCGAGATAGGTCGTGGCCGATCGGGATCACGGCTTGGATCGATCGCAACCGTCGAACCTTTGCCGATCGGACTGATTGCCGCGGTCCGTGATCGGTCGTCGCCGATCGGGATCAGGGCTTCGATCGATCGCAACCGTCGGATCGTCGCCGATCTCGGACGGATTGCAACTGTCCGAGATCGGTCGTGGCCGATCGGGATCACGGCTTGGATCGATCGCAACAGTCGGATCGTCGTCGATCTCGGACGGATTGCAACTGTCCGAGATAGGTCGTGGCCGATCGGGATCACGGCTTGGATCAATCGCAACCTTCGGACCTTTGCCGATCGGACCGATTGCCGCGGTCCGCGATCGGTCGTCGCCGATCGGGATCAGGGCTTGGATCGATCGCAACCGTTGGATCGTCGCTGATCTCGGACGGATCGCCACGGTCCGAGATCGGTCGTGGCCGATCGGGATCAGGGCTTGGATCGATCGCAACCGTCGGATCGTCGCCGATCTCGGATGGATTGCAACTGTCCGAGATCGGTCGTGGCCGATCGGGATCACGGCTTGGATCGATCGCAACCCCGGATCGTCGCCGATCGGACCGATTGCCGCGGTCCGCGATCGGTCATCGCCGATCGGGATCAAGGCTTCGATCGATCGCAACCGTCGGATCGTCGCCGATCTCGGACGGATTGCAACTGTCCGAGATCGGTCGTGGCCGATCGGGATCACGGCTTGGATCGATCGCAACAGTCGGATCGTCGTCAAGCTCGGACGGATTGCAGCTGTCCGAGATCGGTCGTGGCCGATCGGGATCACGGCTTGGATCGATCGCAACCCTCGGATCGTCGCCGATCGGACCAATTGCCGCGGTCCGCGATCGGTCGTCGCCGATCGGGATCAGGGCTTCGATCGATCGCAACTGTCGGATCGTCGCTGATCTCGAACGGATTGCAACAGTCCGAGATCGGTCGTGGCCGATCGGGATCAGGGCTTGGATCGATCGCAACCGTTGGATCATCGCCGATCGTCACAATCTTTTTTAAATAAGTTTATGTAATTAAAAATTTTATAAAATAAATTGCTATGCCATTTATCTTCGCAATTATTAACATTAATTATAAATATAATCATTTATAAATATTAACAAATAAATTGCGACGCCATTTATTGTCGCAATTATTAATAAATTTAAATATTTTTATTTAAAAATATTTAAAAAATAATTGCGACGCACTTCTTGCGTCGCAATATTTGTAATAAGTTTTTATTTTAATCTATTTAAATTATTAAAAAATATTGCGACGCCTTAGCGATGCAATTATTAGAAAATAAAAATTTTTTTCCACCAGATGATGGCGCCCAATTTAGCGACGCTTCAGCGACGCATTTAGTGGCGTCGCAATGTTTTCAGAAAATTATTATAAACATGTATTAACGATGGATTAGCGACGCCCTAGTGCGTCGCTAAGAAAAAAAAAAATATTGCGACAAAAATGGTGACACAATTTTGGCGTCGCTAATTCCCTATATTTAAGCCGGGCCCCTTCTCCTTTCCTCCTTCCCGTCTTGACCTAGCACCGCCGTGAAGCTAAAGCTCGAATCTCCGGCGCATCCCCGTCCTCTGGCTACCCGACGATCGCATCCGACTCCGGCAACCCGGCGATCTCATCTCAACCAAGGTTAGCTCCGATAATCTAAAAAAAATAATTTTTTTTTTTTATTTCCCTACGGTCACGGCCGCTGCCGTGGCCGGCAGTGGCCTGGCACGGTGGCCAGGCCACTGTAATCAAAAAAAAAAAATTTTTTTTTTTAACACGGGGGAGGGAGGAAACCCCCCCGCCCCCCCTTTCTTTTCTTGTCCGGCCACGGCCGTGGCCGCGGCCGGACAAGGCAGCCACGGCCGCTGCCGTGGCCGCAGTGGCCTGGCCACGGTGGCCAGGCCACTGTAATCAAAAAAAAAAATTTTTTTTTTTAACAGGGGGAGGGGAGAAACCCCCCCGCCCCCCCTTTCTTTTCTTATCCGGCCACGGCCGTGGCCGCGGCCGGACAAGGCGGCCCCGGCTGCTGCCGTGGCCGTTTCTCTGGCCACGGCCGCTGCCGTGGCCGCAGTGGCCTGGCCACGGTGGCCAGGCCACTGTAATCAAAAAAAAAAAAAAA
>UESW01001317.1:321271-339901 GCA_900491605.1 Calamus simplicifolius
CGTCAGCCCTGGCATTCTTCCCCCGGGGAATGTAGCTAACACGAAAGTAAGCAAACTGGGAGGCCTGGGACTGCACCTTGCTTAGGTAATGGGACATGACCGAATCTCTGGCTTCATACTCCCTAGCGACTTGCCCAGAGACAAGCTGAGAGTCTGTGAAGGCCCTCAGATGCCTCGCCCGAGCTCCTCAGCCAGCCTCATCCCTGCTAGCAGGGCTTCATACTCGCCTGGTTGTTGGTAGCTAAAAAAGGAATCGAAGAGCATACTCAACCACCTCCCCTCGGGGCTCGCCAGAATGAGACCAGCTCCACTCCTCTGAGAGTTTGATGCACCGTCAACATGAAGGATCCAGTCCTTCTCTCCTGCTTCCTTGGCCATGGGGGACTCCACGTGTGGTTCTTCCGACGCTCCTCGGCCCAGGTGCACTCGGCCAGGAAATCGGCTAACACCTGGGACTTCATTGCAGATCTGGCCGAATGGACAAGTCGAACTCTCCCAGCTTGATGGCCCACTTCGCAAGCCGATCGGAGGTGTCAGGATGGGATAAGATAGTCCGAAGAGGCTGGTCCATGAGCACCACTATTGGATGAGCTTGGAAGTAAGGTCGGAAGCATTGAGTGGAGACGATCAGGGCAAAGGTGATCTTCTCGGTCTTGGAGTATCTGGTCTCAGCATTGTGAAGTACCTTGCTGGTGTAATAGACAGGCTTCTGCATCCCGTCGTATCTATGCGAATAAGCATGGAGCTGATGGCCTCGGGGAGGCCGTAAGATACAGAAAGAGCTCCTTCCCGCCCATCGGCATGGACAACAACGGTGGAGTAGATAAAAACTTCTTTAACTCCTCGAAGGCTTCCGAGCACTCCTTCATCCACTCGAAACCATTGACCTTGTGCAACGCCTTGAAGAAAGGTAGACACCTTTCTGCCGACTTGGACAAGAAGCGACTCAAGGCTGCCACCCTCCCGGTCAGGCACTGTACCTCCTTCTTATTAGCAGGGGGCCTCATGTCTAGGATAGCATGGATCTTATCGGAGTTTGCCTCGATCTCCCTCTGCGTTACCATGAAGCCCAAAACTTCTCTGTTGTAACCCCAAAGGCACACTTGCAGGGATTCAGCCTCATCTGATACCGGCGGAGATTGCCGAAAGTCTCCGCGAGGTCGGCGAAGTGGTCGGTTGCATGGATACTCTTGGTCAGCATATCATCCACGTACACCTCTATGTTATGCCCGATCTGGTCCCCAAAGACCTTATTTATTAGCCTCTGATAGGTAGCCCCCGTATTCTTCAACCCAAACGGCATCACCTTGTAACAATATGTCCCCTTCTCAGTTACAAATGAGGTTGCCTCTTCATTAGCCGGGTCCATCTTAATCTGGTTGTACCTCGAGAAGGCATCCATGAAGCTGAGGGTCTCATGGCCGGATATGATATCCACCAACTGGTCAATCCGAGGCAGTGGGAAGCTGTTCTTGGGGCACGCCTTGTTGAGGTCGGTGAAGTCCACACACATCCTCCAGCTCCCACTGGCCTTGCGAACCATCACGACGTTAGCTAGCCAGTCGGGGTAGTGAACCTCCCGAATGTGCCCAGCAGCCACCAGCTTGCGCACCTCCTCATCAATGGCCTTTTGCCGGTCGAAGGCGAAGCTCCTCTTCTTCTGCTGGATAAGCCGGCACTCTGGCTTGATATTGAGCTGGTGGGTGATTACCTCCTCAAGGATGCCCGGCATCGGACGCCGACCATGCAAAAATGTTCGAGTTGGCTCGCAGGAAAGCAAGGAGCTAGTCGCGCACCTCCTCGGAAGTAGGGCTCCGATCTGGATCATCCTCGTCGGGTCCTCCCCTAGAGGGAAGGTCAGTAGGTGCTCGGTCGGTTCTCCTCTCCTCTCTGAGTATCGGGGGTCGAGCGCTTCTGGTGCAGGTGCAGGTACCGCCCCCTGCAGGCTGGGGGCCATGTGGTAGCAAAGCGGCAATGGGTTCTGCTCCCCCCACATCTCCCCAACTCCTCCGCTGGTAGGGAATCTCACGAGCAGCCTTTTAGTGGAGATGACAGCATCCAGAAGGTTGAGTCCGGGCCCTCCGAGTATAGCATTATAGGCAAGGGGAACCCGAATACAAAGAGATTCATAAAAATCATGCTCTGACATGGTGGCATCTTAGCCGTGATGGAGAGGGTGATCTCTCCCTCAACTCTCATAGAGTCTCCGGTAAAACCCATCAAGGGTGTGGTGATAGGCCGAAGTGAGTTGGGAGACAAGTTCTTCCGAACAAAGGCATCATAACTCAAAACATCCACCGAGCTTCCACTGTCAACAAAGATTCTTTTTACAGGATGCTTAGCGATTGTCATAGACACGATGATGATATCATCATTTTGTTGACCACCCCTTCTAGGTCCCTTTTAGAAAAGGGAATTACAGAATCTAACCCCTCCTCCCCCCTCGGCCTCTTGGACGTGCCGCCTGCCCCCCAGGAGATCATCGCCACCATCTTCTCAGTCGGGGCATTGTCAATCATTGGTGGCGGAGGCGCTGATGGGTCAGGTGCACCTGGGTTGCTCCTCTGAATGAACTTCCCTAGGTAGCCATGCTGGATGAGGTCCTCTATCACCTTCTTCAACTGCGACAGTTGTCAGTGTCGTGGTCGTGGTCCCGATGGAAGCGGCAGTATAGGTTCTTGTTGCGGAGGGTCTTTGGGTTCAATGGAGGAGGACGCTGGAGGTACGGCTCACCCTCAATCTCAAGCAAAATATGAGATATTGGGGCGAGCAAGGGAGTTAACGGACCGTCTCTAGGGGCGAGAGCCCGAGGGTGGTTGTCAGGTCGATGGGGAGGCTCCGGCCTCCTGGGATGCACCTCAATAGGCTCGAGATGTGTCTGCTTCTTGGCGGAGCTACCGTTGGCCTCGCGCTGAGAGGAATCAGCCTCATCGGTGCGGATGTAATTTTGCGCTCGGCTCAGGAGTTCGGCGTAGGAGCTGGGCGGCTTCTTGTCGAGTGAGTATGCAAAACGGGAGGGGCGAAGCCCTCGCTTCAAGGCCAAGGTGGCCACTGAATCCTCAAGGTTGTAGACCTCGAGGACAGCTTCTTTGAATCGAGCGACGTAGTCTTGCAGGGACTCGCCACCCTTCTACTGGACGAGAATAAACTATCTACCACTCTGGGTATCTTCCGACAGGCATCAAAATGGGCCAAGAAGGCCCTCTCCAACTAACGGAAGGAGTTAATACTCAGCGGCAGCAGGCGGGAGTACCAGGCTCGGGCAACCTTCCTCAAGGTGGCAGGGAAGGCAATGCAGAGAAGAGAGTCGGTTGCCCCTTGGACCTGCATGAGGACCTTGTAACTTTCTAGATGGTCCAGGGGATCAGCGGTCCCATCGTATGGGTCCAACTGAGGGAGACAGAATCGGGTCAAAATCAGTTCCTCCATGATACGGCAGGATAGCGGTGGCCAGCTATCATAGTCCGCCTCCAGCGGGTTGGTGATCCAATGGCTGAGCTCCTTCAGCCACTAGTTGTACTCATCCAGTCGGCGCTCGGCCCGGCAAGCTATTCAGCCATCGAAGGACCCTTCCCTCGACGACTCAAGGACGGAGAAGGGTGGCGACGATGCTGACGGGGGCGCTCCGCCTCCCTTCCGTGCCGCCACTTGGAAGAAGCACTAGCATGGCGGGAGGGTGACCGGGGCCTCTTAGAGGCTTCCAGGCAGTGTGGTCTGGGTGAAGCACGCGGTGGTGGGCTTCTCGGACGGAGACCTCCTCCGAGAAGAGTGTTGACTGGGCTGGACCACCCCCGGGACCAACAAGAGTAGCCCCGGCTACTGCTGCAGGACTTGGACTGCCACCACCAATGACTGAACCTGCATGGCGAGAGCAGCGATCCGATTGTCTTGATGCGGCTGTGGTAGTGGCGATGGTGGTGCAAGGATGCTGGCCTGGGGAGCAGGGAGATCGGCCACCGACAGGTCAGCTTCCAGGCGCTGCCCTCCAGCATGGCTGGTGGAGACCTCTTGCGCACGAGTCATCACCATTTGCTTGAGCACTCAAGGAAAGAGGAGTTGGCCGCGACTGGTTCGAAGCTTTTCTTTATCTCTCCCCCCTACCTAGCGTACCAATCTGTTGACGCCAAGTCACCTTCCTTCAACGCCAGAAGATGGAGGACCTCCTCTCCGAAGAGCTCCTGCAAGAAAGTCCCCGAAAACCGGATGCTCTGGTGGGGATCCTCGATGCTCAAGTAAGTCACTTTGGAACAGACAAAAAAACTAGTAGAAAGATAGCTAGAGAACTTGAGTTCAGGATCCCTTCCTCGTTGTGTGTGTGGGAATTTTATACCTGTCTGAGGGTCCCTTTTCCCGCTTCCAGAAGGTTGATGATTTCAAGGTATCGTTGTCTGGTAGTGGACGGATGGCTAGGCTGACAGTGACATGTCGCAACTGACACTGAGCATGTCAGAGGTGTCTTACCCCATCAGCCACTTGCCAGGCGCGGCGCTATAGGTGGCAAATGGGCCTGGTCATGTCAGGCGTGCACCGCTATGGGGTGTGGCCACGCGCTGTTGCAGGGAGTAGTGGGCCATATGGCTACCACAGATAGTTGGTGGGCCACGTGGGTGTGTCAGGGGGCTCGAGGTAGCGGGACATGAGGTCCGAGGCCGAGGGAACGCCAGGTCCGACCGAGGGGACACCAAATCCAGGGCCGAGGCCGAGGGGATGCCGGGTCCGGAGCCGAGGCCGAGGGGATGCCGGGTCCGAAGCCGAGGTCAAGGGGATACCAGGTCCAAGGTCGAGGGGACCTCGGAGGCCGAAGCCAGGGCTCCATCAGTTACTTTCACTGTTAACTCTAACGATGTTGAATCAGCCACATCACCAAGTACCGAGCTGAAAGGTGGATCCCCTTGCCACAGCCCAAGACAGACTTAGCACCCGAGCTTTTGCTGAAGATACAATGCCCTGAATCAAAGTGATCCACTCCTTTCATCAAGCAAAAAAAATCCCATTCCGTATGCTCATAAGCCTTTATCATTGAGCAATGCCCCTAGAGTTCTCCATGTATAGCAGGAGAAAATAATATAGTTGCTTTGTTAACCACTTGGCTTCATGCATGCATCGCTGGATTAAACATAGGAAACTATTAACAATGCGATGGAGTCACACAACAATCATTTAAAAGAATCACAAAAAATGAGTTCACCTTATAGTGAATCATACTCGTTTCTATTATTATACATGGCCAAGCAGCAATGAATAAGAAGGCAGAATAAGTTGGTGCATTTCCTAATTTGAGGATGCCACATGCACTATCTTCCTTGATTCTAGTATTTAATGTAGACAATGTATAGATCTATCCGGTCTAACTCTTCACTGAAGATATATAATTTACATCACCAATTCGTGGAAATAAAGGACATCCTACAGATCTTCGCGCTCTTGTTATAATGTCTGCTTCCGAGGAGACGGGCTAATAAGTGATCTTCCATAAGTAATGGGCAGAGCCATTAGCTTCTTTCCTTTGCTAACATAAGCCCTCTTCGTAAAATTATTGTAATCATTTGCTTCAATCTCATCAAGGATCTGCCGGTACAGTAACAAAGAAGCCCACACCTGCAACAGGCCATGCGCAAGTGTTTTTGGAGTCCGTTTTTAATGTTAAAGATTGAAAAAAAAAAGGGGGGGTCTGTGAGCTAATTCCCACCATTGATGTTCTAGGATGTAACTGGTCTCAGTTTTCTCCTAACAGAAGTGCTCGAAAGGCAGCTCTGTTTAATGAGATTAAAGGATTAACAAGACAAGCCTCTGTAACAGTGGCTACTGTTTTGGCAGCAATACGGAGAGGAACCATTGATTGATGCGCATTTAAATAATAAAAGAAAGAAAGAGAGAGATCGATTTTACCGGCCACCTACTAGCTTGACTGAGCTCGGTCACACCTTTCTCTGCTTGCTGGAAGAACGTCCGTGCCCTCTTAATTTGGCTCTTCATGAAGCTTCTCCATCTGTCAGTCACCTTCCCATTAAACACATCTTCCTCTGAAAGGCCGGCTTGCGCGAGCTCATCCTGTGACAGATAAATCCTGCCTCTACTTGCACTGAGGAAATATTCATCAATAAGTAGAAGAGAAGGAAACATTTGCAACAAGTTTTCCTGGTTTTTAGATAAAATAGAATACTGCATACAGATAGTTTGGAGAACATATTAGAGGAAAATTGCAAGTAATAACTAAGATGAAAAGCAGCACTTACTCTTGTCCTACATCTCTGAGAATATTGGTGAGCTGATTTGCTATTCCTAAAGCCAAAGCAGCACCATATACGCCCTCTGTTGTTGCTAGTATCTGATGATGCCAAGTCACATTTTTCAAACATCGGGAAAGACGGACGTCCTTCTCCTTGGACCCCTACAAGAAATGTCCCTGGAGACCGGTTATTCCGGTAGGGACCCTCCGACGCTCAAGTCAGTCACTTGGGATCAGACAAAGAACCGCTCAGCGGAAAGGAGCTGAGGCAGTTAGGGTTTTATTAGGAGGAAGAAAGCTAGAAAACCAGAGTTCGGATCCCTACTTACAGTGCGGGCACATGCTTTTATACTTGTCCGAATATCCCATCTTACTGTTCCGGAAGATCGCCGTCGTACCATCACTATGCATGCCGGAGGCATCCCGCGCTACCTATCAACATGATATCACACGTGTCTAACAGTTGCGATTGCATTCGGTGCGCGCCGTTGTTTGATATGACCGCGCACAGTCGCAAGTGGTAGCGAATCGTACGCCGTAATGGAGCACGATCATGCACAGGATATGCAGTGCGCCATACGCCGTTATGAGGCATGGTCCTCCGTAACGGAGTGCAATCACGGGGGTACGGAGAATCACGTGGGCGCGCCATGTGGCCCGGAGCTGTCATTCGGTTCGAAGGTTGAACTGCGTGCTAATCACTGATGATACCTATGCACCCCGAGATCAGAGGGGGTCTCGGGGTCGAGAGATGATGATCCGACCCCAAGACCGAAAGGGGTCCCGGGGGTGGGATGATGCCGGTGCACTCCGAGACCGGAGGGGGTCTCGAGGTCGAGAGATGATGATCCCACCCCGAGACCGGAAAGGGTCCCGGGGGTGGGATGATGCCGGTGCACCTCGAGATCGGAGGGGGTCTCGGGGTCGAGAGATGATGATCCTACCCCGAGACCAGAAGGGGTCCCGGGGGTGGGATGATGCAGGTGCACCCCGAGACCGGAGGGGGTCTCGGGGTTGAGAGATGATGATCCCACCCCGAGACCAGAGGGGGTCCCGGGGGTGGGATGATGCTAGTGCACCCCGAGACCAGAGGGGGTCTCGGGGTCGAGAGATGATGATCCCACCTCGAGATCGGAAGGGGTCCCGAGGGTGGGATGATGCCAGTGCACCCCGAGACTGGAGGGGGTCTCGGGGTCAAGAGATGATGATCCCACCCCGAGACTGGGAGGGGTCCCGGGGGTGGGATGATGCTGGTGCACCCCGAGACCAGAGGGGGTCTCGGGGTCAAGAGATGATGATCCCACCCCAAGACCAGAGGGGGTCCCGGGGGTGGGATGATGCTAGTGCACCCCGAGACCGGAGGGGGTCTCGAGGTCGAGTGATGATGATCCCACCCCGAGACCGAAAGGGGTCCCGGGGGTGGGATGATGCCGGTGCACCCCGAGACCGGAGGGGGTCTTGGGGTCGAGAGATGATGATCCCACCCCGAGACCGTGAGGGGTCCCAGGGATGGGATGATGCCGGTGCACCCCAAGACCAGAGGGGGTCTCGGGGTCGAAAGATGATGATCCCACCCCAAGACTGGAAGGGGTCCCGGGGGGGGATGAAGCCGGTGCACCCCGAGACCGGAGGGGGTCTCGGGGTTGAGAGATGATGATCCCACCCCGAGACCAGAAAGGGTCCCGGGGGTGGGATGATGCAGGTGCACCCCGAGATCGGAGGGGGTCTCGGGGTCGAGAGATGATGATCCCACCCCGAGACCAGAGGGGGTCCCGGGGGTGGGATGATGCTAGTGCACCCTGAGACCGGAGGGGGTCTCGGGGTCGAGAGATGATGATCCCACCCCGAGACCGGAAGGGGTCCCGGTGGGATGATGCCGGTGCACCCCGAGACCGGAAGGGGTCCCAGGGGTTGGATGATGCAGGTGCACCTCGAGACCGAAGGGGGTCTCGGGGTCGAGAGATGATGATCCCACCCGAGACCAAAGGGGGTCCCGGGGGTGGGATGATGCCAGTGCACCCCGAGACCGGAGGGGGTCTCGGGGTCGAGAGATGATGATCCCACCCCAAGACCGAAGGGGTCCCAGGGGTGGGATGATGCCGGTGCACCCCGAGATCGGAGGGGGTCTCGGGGTCGAGAGATGATGATCCCACCCCGAGACCGGAAGGGGTCCCGGGGGTGGGATGATGCCGGTGCACCCCGAGACCGGAGGGGGTCTCGGGTCGAGAGATGATGACCCCACCCCGAGACTAGAAGGGGTCCCGGGGGTGGGATGATGCAGGTGCACCCCAAGACCGGAGGGGGTCTCGGGATCGAGAGATGATCCCACCCCGAGACCAGAAGGGGTTCTGGGGGTGGGATGATGCAGGTGCACCCCGAGACCGGAGGGGGTCTCGGGGTCGAGAGATGATGATCCCACCCCGAGACCAGAGGGGGTCCCGGGGGTGGGATGATGCAGGTGCACCCCGAGACCGGAGGGGTTCTCGGGGTCGGGAAATGGTGATCTCCGTTAGCTGCTGTTACCTTTTATTCTGACGATGCGGGATCAGTCATATCAGATGCCTCCTCACCCCTGAGGCGAAGTGGGTCCCACCATTGAGGCACAAGGGGTGTTCTCCACATGGCTGATCCCCGTCCACATCTCTTATGCGGACGGCCTGGGGAATGTAAGAAGGCAGCCACCTCCGTACACTGTGCCCGCCATGATCGACCTTGAGAGAAAACTGGCCCTTCGAAGTCGGCGCGAAAAGCTGCATCATCATTACCTCTCATAACGGCGACGTCAGCGGGGTCCCATCATTGGCCGGAGGCATGCCGCACCATGCGCTGGGCATCCCTGTGGTGGGCCAGCCTATGGTAAGGGGCCATGTGGCTGACGAGACGAGGCGGGATGATTTGAAAACCCAATAAAGCCAAACGAGGGATTGAATCTGGCCATATCGCTTCCGTTGTCATCGTCTTCCTTTGTGCCTGTGCTCTGGTCTCCCCTGCAACCTAAGAGCTTGTGCTTGGTTTCCTTTCTTCCAGGTCAGTTCTTTACCCATTCCAGACTTCTCTATCCTTTGCTCATGAGCTCGCCATTTGGACTTCAGAGGACGGTTCGAAGGACCGTCCTCCTTTTGAGAGGTACTGTACCTCTTCCGCACCTTCTCCTTCTCCTTCACTTGAGTGGTCCACTGATTCAGAGGACCGCATCCCCCTGGCCCGGCGACGGGTCGCCGGTGGAGCCCCATCGAGGGGCCGCCGATCGGAGGCCGGCACCTCCTCGAGGGTGGAGGGGTCCCCGGAGGGGATTGCCTCCATGGTGACACGTCTGGATTAGGCAAAAATCTGGGCCCATTACCAGATTCTCTGGGATGTTGAGCTTTTTCTGCCGACTCCCGATGATAGGGTCATCTCCTCCCGACCCAGTCGGATGGCCCTTTATGAGATTTGCCTAAAGGCAGGTCTCCATCCACCTTTTCCATCCTTTTTCATCAACCTTCTCAACTACTACTCCTTGACCCCATCTCAACTGGTCCCGAACTCCTACCGCGTTGTCGGCGCCTTTGTCATTCTTTGCCATCGTCTGGGTATCACCCCCCGAATCACTCTTTTCCGATCCTTCTACATCCTTCGGGCCCAGAAGGGTTGGTGGCTATTCCAGCCCCGACCCAATTGGGTCCTTAAACTTCTTCTTCCCTCTTCAATCAAGGGATGGAAATCCTGATTCTTTTTGCAAACATTGACCAAGTTAGGCCCCGGTGGGGAGATCCCGACCTCCGAGGGAACGCGATCGCCATTCATCCTGGGGATCGAGAGGCGTTGGGTCAATTGCTGGCCGCCAAGATCCCTCGATACACCTTGCTATTGACGGAGGATAATCTCGAGTCGGCGGGTCTTATCTCCCACCGGGGTAAGTCATCTCCACCCTTAGCAAAAAATTTTACTTCTCTTTTTTTTTTTTTAACTTAGACTGATTGCGCAGCTATGAAGATATCGGCAGCGAAACTCCTGAGGGCTGCCTCTAAAAGAGGGCCCGGGAAGGGCCACCTGGAGGCCAACGAGCTCCAGCTCCAAAACGCCCGATGGCTCGGGCCTCCCCATCACCGGCATCGCAAGATTTCCCGGCTGCTCCAGAAGTCGATCTCACGGTCGACACCCCACCAAAGATGGCGGCGACCGCGAGAGTCCCAGTTGAGGAGCCAGTCGTGGAGGGGCCCACACTGGCTGAAGAGCTTCCTGCTCCTGGAGAACCGACCCCGCTAGAGGCTGCCATGGATTGGGGCAAGGGGCCATCAGGTGCCGTGAGTCCACCCCCCGAGAGGTCGCCTAGGAGCAGCCCGCGCATCGAGCCAGGGACTGCCGAGATGGCCGAACGGAGTGGGGTCAAGCCCGGGCCACCCCGAGACTCCTTAAACGATGGTCGCTTGGCTGAGCGAGTCCTTGCCCCGGTCTTTGTGCCCGAGATCCTGAAGGACCTTAGCCACCAAAAGGCGAGCGCATTCTTCCAGGATTCCTTCGCGGTTGTCATCAGGGTAAGCGGTCTTTTCTCCCTTTGCCTTCATATCTTTTTCTTTTTGCTAACTTGGAGCTTACGCATGCAGCTTGCACACTCCCTGAGGGCTGCCAGGGATGCAATTCATGGTGGGAGGCCCTCCTGCGAGAGGCGCAGAAGGAGGCTGAGGACGCTCAGCGCCGTGCGGAGGCGGCCGAAGAGGCGCTGGAGTTGGCCAGAAGCTCCTGGGCAAGTGAAATAAAGGCCGCTGAGAATCGGGCAGAGGTCGATGCCAACCGTGTGTGCGCGGCACTCTTCCAAATGACGGAGGCCAAGAATGCTATGATGGCCAGAGATCTACACATCTCCAAGCTAACCTTAGCCCTCCAGGAGGCCGAGGGTCGAACGGTTGCGGCGGAAGAAGAGGTGCGGGCGGCGAAGGAGGAAGCCAGCCAGTCTGGCGAGGAGGCGAGCCGCGCCCGGGAGGCCGAGAGGGTTGCAGCGGCAGCCCTCGCCACGGAGAAGGCTCGGGCCGTAGAGGCGGAAGTTGCCATCGCAGCTAGGGCTGCTGGGATAATAGAAGAGTACAAGGCATCCGAGCGCTTTACAGATGATTTGGTAGAAGCCTCGGCGGCAGTGTTCCTCGAAGGGTTCCAGCATGGGAAGAAGAAAGTGGCCAGGGACTTGAACATCCCCCAGGCCCTGGAAGTCAAGCTAGAACGTTTATCGGATTTGGCCCCCTCCGATGATGAGCCCACTCCAGCAGAGCCGTGAGCTTATACTTTTGTTGTTTTGTTTTTTTTGCAAGTCCAACAATGTCGGCATTTTGTAATCCCTTCCAATCAATGAGATATTCTTCAAAATACAGTCTATTTGTGACTTACCCTGAATTCGTTGGTCGACAACACGCGACACCATGGTCCCATTAGTCCCGATAGTGCCAGGGGATAACTCTCAACTCGAGCTATTCCTCCTTAGCCGTTTAGGACCAAAAATTGGGGCTAGGGAGGATAGGTTTCTTATTGAAATGCCGGTAGTTGGAGGTTTGGTAGGCGGGTTCCTCAAGACCATCGGCGCAACGCTTTGCCAGGAGTATGTCGGGCCTTGCGCTAAGTAGGCATGTGGCTTTTGGCACCTACGGGGGTTGGTCTTTATCTGACCGGCAGGACTTCGTGCCATCGGGTGTCGGGCTTCATGCCTGGCTGGCCCAGGGCTTTGGGTATCGATGGGTGTCGGGCTTCATGCCTGGTTGGTGCAGGGATTTAGGTGCCGATGGGTGTCGGGCTTCATGCCTGGCTGGCCCAGGACTTGGGTGCCGATGGTGTCGGGCTTCATGCCTGGCTGGTGCAGGGCTTAGGGTGCCGATGGGTGTCGGGCTTCATGCCTGGCTGGTGCAGGGCTTTAGGTGCTGACGGGTGTCGGGCTTCATGCCTGGCTGGCCCAGGGCTTTGGGTGCCGACGGGTGTCGAGCTTCATGCCTGGCTGGTGCAGGGCTTTAGGTGTCGACGGGTGTTGGGCTTCATGCCTGGCTGGTGCAGGGCTTTAGATGCCGATGGGTGTCAGGCTTCATGCCTGGCTGGCCCAGGGCTTTGGGTGCCGACGGGTGTCGGGCTTCATGCCTGGCTGGTGCAGGACTTTGGGTGCCGACGGGTGTCGGGCTTCATGCTTGGCTGGTCCAGGGATTTGGGTGCCGACAGGGGTCGGGCTTCATGCCTGGCTGGTCCAGGGATTTGGGTGCCGACGGGGGTCGGGCTTCATGCCTGGCTGGTGCAGGTCTTTAGGTGCCGATGGGTGTCGGGCTTCATGCCTAGCTGGTGCAGGGCTTTAGGTGCCGACGGGTGTCGGGCTTCATGCCTGGCTGGCCTAGGGCTTTGGGTGCCGATGGGTGTCGGGCTTCATGCCTGGCTGGTGCAGGGCTTTACGTGCCGACGGGTGTCGAGCTTTATGCCTGGCTGGCCCAGGGCTTTTTGTGCCGACCGGGATCGAGCTTTATGCCTGGCTGGCCCAAGGCTTTTTGTGTCGACCGGGGTCGGGCTTTATGCCTGGCTAGCCCAGGGCTTTTTGTGCCGACCGGGGTAGGGCTTTATGCCTAGCTGGCCTAGGGCTTTTTGTGCCGACCGAGGTCGGGCTTTATGCCTGGCTGGCCCAGGGCTTTGGGTGTCGATGGGTGTCGGGCTTCATGCCTGGCTGGCCTAGGGCTTTTTGTGCCGACTGGGGTTAGGCTTTATGCCTGGCTGGCCCAATGCTTTTTGTGCCGACCGGGGTCGGGCTTTATGCCTCGATGGCCTAGGGCTTTGATGCCGATAGGTGTCGAGCTTCATGCCTGGCTGGCCCAGGGCTTTTTATGCCGACCAGGGTCGGGCTTTATGCCTGGTTGGCCCAGGGCTTTGGGTACCGACGGGTGTCGGGCTTCATGCCTGGCTTGTGTAGGGCTTTATGTGCCGACGGGTGTCGGGCTTCATGCCTGGCTGGCGTAGGGCTTGGGTGCCGACGGGTGTCGGGCTTCATGCTTGGCTGGTGTAGGGCTTTAGGTGCCGATGGGTGTCGGGTTTCATGCCTGGCTGGCCCAGGGCTTTGGGTGCCGATGGGTGTCGGGCTTCATGCCTAGCTGGCCCAGGGCTTTGGGTGCCGACGGGTGTAGGGCTTCATTCCTGGCTGGTGCAGGGCTTTAGGTGCCGACGGGTGTCGAGCTTCATGCCTGGTTGGTGCAGGGCTTTAGGCCGACGGGTGTCGGGCTTCATGCCTGGCTGGCCCAGGGCTTTGGGTGCCGACGGGTGTCGGGCTTCATGCCTGGCTGGTGTAGGGCTTAGGGTGCCGATGGGTGTTGGGCTTCATGCCTGGCTGGTGCAGGGCTTTAGGTGCTGACGGGTGTTGGGCTTCATGCCTGGCTGGCCCAGGGCTTTGGGTGCCAACGGGTGTCGAGCTTCATGCCTGGATGGTGCAGGGCTTTAGGTGCCGACGGGTGTCGGGCTTCATGCCTGGCTCGTGCAGGGCTTTAGATGCGACGGGTGTCAGGCTTCATGCCTGGCTGGCCCAGGGCTTTGGGTGCCGACGGGTGTCGGGCTTCATGCCTGGCTGGTGCAGGGCTTTGGGTGCCGACGGGTGTCGTGCTTCATGCCTAGCTGGTCCAAGGATTTGGGTGCTGACGGGGTCGGGCTTCATGCCTGGCTGGTGCAGGTCTTTAGGTGCTGACGGGTGTCGGGCTTCATGCCTGGCTGGTGCAAGTCTTTAGGTGCCGACGGGTGTCGGGCTTCATCCTTGGCTGGCCCAGGGCTTTGGGTGCCGACGGGTGTCGGGCTTCATGCCTGGCTGGTGCAGGGCTTTAGGTGCCGACGGGTGTCGGGCTTTATGCCTGGCTGGCCAGGGCTTTTTGTGCCGACCGGGATCGGGCTTTATGCCTGGCTGGCCCAGGGCTTTTTTTGTCGACCGGGGTCGGGCTTTATGCCTGGCTAACCCAGGGCTTTTTGTGCCGACCGGGGTCGAGCTTTATGCCTGGCTAGCCTAGGGCTTTTTGTGCCGACCGATGTCGAGCTTTATGCCTGGCTGGCCCAGGGCTTTGGGTGTCGATGGGTGTCGGGCTTCATGCCTGGCTGGCCTAGGGCTTTTTGTGCCGACTGGGGTCAGGCTTTATGCCTGGCTGGTCCAGTGCTTTTGTGCTGATCGGGTCGGGCTTTATGCCTCGCTGGCCTAGGGCTTTGGGTGCCGACAGGTGTCGAGCTTCATGCCTGGTTGGCCCAGGGCTTTTTATGCCAACTGGGGTCGGGCTTTATGCCTGTTGGCCCAAGGCTTTGGGTGCCGACGGGTGTCGGGCTTCATGCCTGGCTGGTGCAGGGCTTTAGGTGCCGATGGGTGTCGGGCTTCATGCCTGGCTGGCGTAGGGCTTGGGTGCCGACGGGGTCGGGCTTCATGCCTGGCTGGTGCAGGGATTTAGGTGCCGATGGGTGTCGGGCTCATGCCTGGCTGGCCCAGGGCTTTGGGTGCCGATGGGTGTCGGGCTTCATGCCTAGCTGCCCAGGGCTTTGGGTGCCGACGGGTTGTAGGGCTTCATTCCTGGCTGGTGCAGGGCTTTAGGTGCCGACGGGGTTGGGCTTCATGCCTGGCTGGCCTAGGGCTTTGGGTGCCAACGGGTGTCGGGCTTCATGCCTGGCTAGTGCAGAGCTTTCGTGCTGACGGGTGTCGGGCTTCATTACTGGCTGGTGCAGGCTTTGGGTGCCGACGGGTGTCGGGCTTCATGCCTGGCTGGCCCAAGGCTTTGGGTTCCGACGGGTGTCGGGCTTCATGCTGGTTGGCCCAGGCTTTGGGTGCTAACGGGTGTCGGGCTTCATGCCTGCTGGTGTAGGGCTTTAGGTGCCGATGGGTGTCGGGCTTCATGCCTGGCTGGTGCAAGGCTTTAGGTGCCGATGGGGTCGGGCTTTATGCTTGGCTGGCCTAGGGCTTTTTGTGCCGACCGGGGTTGGGCTTTGTCTGGCTGGCCCAGGGCTTTTGTGCCGACCATGGTCAGGCTTTATGCCTGGCTGGCTCAGGGCTTTGGGTGTCGACGGGTGTCGGGCTTCATGCCTGGCTGGCCCAGGGCTTTTTGTGCCGACCGGGGTCGGGCTTTATGCCTGGCTGGCCTAAGGCTTTTTGTGCCGATCGAGGTCGGGCTTTATGCTGGCTGGCTCAGGGCTTTTTGTGCCGACCGGGGGTTGGGCTTTATACCTGGCTAGCCCAAGGCTTTGGGTGCCGACGGTGTCGGGCTTCATGCCTGGCTGGCCCAGGGCTTTTTGTACGACCGGGGTCGGGCTTTATGCCTGGTTGGCCTAGGGCTTTGGTGCCAACGGGTGTCGGGCTTCATGCCTGGCTGGTGTAGGGCTTTAGGTGCCGACGGGTGTCGGGCCTTATGCCTGGCTGGCCCAGGGCTTTGGTGCCGACGGGTGTCGGGCTTCATGCCGGCTGGTGCATGGCTTAGGGTGCCAACGGGTGTCGGGCTTCATGCCTGGCTGGTGCAGGGCTTTAGGTGTCGATGGGTGTCGGGCTTCATGCCTGACTGGCCCAAGGCTTTGGGTGCCGACGGTGTCGGGCTTCATGCCTGGCTGGTCAGGCTTTGGATGCCGATGGGAGTTGAGCTGCATACCTGCTGGTGCAGGGCTTTAGGTGCCGATGGGTGTCAGGCTTCATGCCTGGTTGGCCCAGGCTTTGGGTGCCGACGGGTGTCGGGCTTCATGACTGGTTGGTGCAGGGCTTTAGGTGCCGACGGGGTCGGGCTTCAGCCTGGCTGGTGCAGGGCTTTAGGTGCCGACGGGTGTCAGGCTTCATGCCTGGCTGGCCCAGGGCTTTGGGTGATGACGGGTGTCGGGCTTCATGCTTGGTTGGTGCAGGGCTTTAGGTGTCGACGGTTGTCGGGCTTATGCCTGGCTGGTGCAGGGCTTTAGGTGCCGACGGGTGTCGGGCTTCATGCCTGGCTGGCCCAGGGCTTTGGGTGCCGACGGTGTCGGGTTTCATGCCTGGCTGGTGCTGGGCTTTAGGTGCCGACGGGTGTCGGGCTTTATGCCTAGCTGGCCCAGGGCTTTTTGTGCCGACCGGGGTCGGGCTTATGCCTGGCTGGCCCAGGGCTTTTTGTGCCGACCAGGGTCAGGATTTATGCCTGGCTCGCCAGGGCTTTTTGTGCTGACCGGGGCGGGCTTTATGCCTGGCTGGCCTAGGGCTTTTTGTGCCGACCGGGGGTCGGGCTTTATGCCTGGCTGGCCCAGGGCTTTGGTGTCGATGGGTGTCGGGCTTCATGCCTAGCTGGCCCAGGGCTTTTTGTGCCGACTGGGGTCGGGCTTTATGCCTGGCTGGCCCAGGGCTTTTTTGTGCCTACCTGGGTCGGGCTTTTTGCTTGGCTGGCCCAGGGCTTTTTGTGCCGACCGGGGTCGGGTTTTATGCCTGGCTGGCCCAGGGCTTTGGGTGCCGACGAGTGTCGGGCTTCATGCCTGGCTGGCCCAGGGCTTTTTGTGCCGACCGGGGTCGGGCTTCATGCCTGGTTGGCCCAGGGCTTTGGGTTCCGATGGGTGTTGGGCTTCATGCCTGGCTGGTGCAGGGCTTTAGGTGCCGAGGGATGTCAAGCTTCATGCCTGGCTGGCCCAGGGCTTTGGGTGCCGATGGGTGTCGGGCTTTATGCCTGGCTGGCCCAGGGCTTTGGTGCAGACGGGTGTCGGGGCTTCATGCCTGGCTGGCCTAGGGCTTTTTGTGCCGACCGGGGTCGGGCTTTATGCCTGGCTGGCCCAGGGCTTGGGAGTGATGGGTGTCGGGCTTCATGCCTGGCTGGTGTAGGGCTTTAGGTGCCGACGGTTGTCGGCTTCATGCCTGGCTGGCCCAAGGCTTGGGTGCCGATGGTGTCGGGCTTCATGCCTGGCTGGCCCAGGCTTTTGGGTGCCAACGAGTGTCGGGCTTCATGCCTGGCTGTGCAGGGCTTTAGGTGCCGACAGGTGTCAGGCTTCATGCCTGGCTGGCCAGGGCTTTGGTGCCGACGGGTGTGGGCTTCATGCCTGGCTGGCCCAGGGCTTTGGGTGCCGACGGGTGTCGGGCTTCATGCCTGGCTGGTGCAGGGCTTTAGGTGCCGAGGGTGTCGGGCTTCATGCCTGGCTGGGCAGGGCTTTAGGTGCCGATGAGTATCGGGCTTTATGCCTGGCTGGCCCAGAGCTTTTTGTGCCGACCGAGGCGGGCTTTATGCCTTGCTGGCCCAAGCTTTTTGTGCCGACCGGGGTCGGCTTTATGCCTGGCTGGCCCTGGGCTTTTTTTGTCGATCAGGATCGGGCTTATGCTTGGCTGGCCCAGGGCTTTGGGTGCCGACGGGTGTCGGGCTTCATGCCTGGCTGGCCCAGGGCTTTTTGTGCCGACCGGGGTTGGGCTTTATGCCTGGCTGGCCCAGGGCTTTTTGTGCCGACCAGGGTCGGGCTTATGCCTGGCTGGCCCAGGGCTTTGGGTGTCGATGGGTGTCGGGCTTCATGCCTGGCTGGCCTAGGGCTTTTTGTGCCGACCGGGGTCGGGCTTTGCCTGGCTGGCCCAGGGCTTTGGGTGTCGATGGGTGTCGGGCTTCATGCCTGGCTGGTGTAGGGCTTTAGGTGCCGACGGGTGTCGGGCTTCATGCCTGGCTGGCACAGGGCTTTGGTGCCGACGGGTGTCGGGCTTCATGCCTGGCTGGCCCAGGGCTTTGGTGCCAACGGGTGTCAGGCTCATGCCTGGCTGGTGCAGGGATTTAGGTGCCGACGGGTGTCCGGCTTCATGCCTAGCTGGCCCAGGCTTTGGGTGCCGATGGGTGTAGGGCTTCATGCCTGGCTGGTGCAGGGCTGTGGGTGCCGATGGGTGTCGGGCTTCCTGCCTGGCTGGCCCAGGGCTTTGGGTGCTGACGGGTGTCGGGCTTCATGCCTAGCTGGTGCAGGGCTTTAGGTGCCAACGGGTTGTCGGGCTTTATGCCTGGCTGGCTCAGGGCTTTGGGTGCCGACGTGTGTTGGGCTTCATGCCTGGCTGGTGCAGGGCTTTAGGTGCCGACGGGTGTCAGCTTCATGCCTGGCTGGTCCAGGCTTTGGGTGCCGATGGGTGTCGGCTTCATGCCTGGCTGGTGCAGGGCTTTAGGTGCGACGGGTGTTGGGCTTCATGCCTGGCTGGTGCAGGGCTTTATGTGCCAACGGGTGTCGGGCTTCATGCCTGGCTGGCCCAGGGATTTTTGTGAAAAGATCTCAGGAGCTAAAATCGAATCTTGTTAATATAGAATGAGGGGTGAAAACCCAAGTGAATATAGGCATGATACTTGACATGAGAGGAGGAATACATTACTGATGGTACCGGTGAAGGTTATCTGCATTCCATGTCCTAGGGAGTTGCTTCCCATCGAGTTCCTCAATCTTGTAAGCTCCGTGGCGGAGTGTCTCGGCGATCCGATAAGGTCCTTCCCAATTTGGAGCTA